>JAAAKE020098244.1:0-40131 GCA_010014785.2 Anisolabis maritima
GGGGGGGGGAGGGGGGAGCTAAGGAAAAAAATTTTTTGAGCAAAATTCTTAAAATTTTATGGTAAAAAATTAAATATTAGATAGTAATTTTGACCAATTTATTTAACAATAAGTTAAACAAGAAACGTTTTAAAAAAATGAAGAAAGTGAAGGAATGTATTGATTTCGGGTTAAATGAATAACATTCCTTTACTTTCTTCAATGAATCCTTCATCAATTTTCATAAAAAATTTGATAAATATATTTTAGAATTTTTTTTAGAATCTCTGAAATTGTTCATAATTATTAGACTAGAAGGAATATTTAATGTATATGGAAAAATTGAGTGATATCTATTTTAATCTTATTAATTTGCATTTTGAAGAAATTAATCCGAAAAACCATTGGTGAGTTGGTCATTTGGGTTGTCTACCTTTCAGCAACCAAATACCAACTTTATTATGCTTTATTTAATTTGCCGTGTAAACTCAACTAATCGGAATCATGTTACTCTATATGGATTTTTTAATCTCCCTTTAAAAAGATTTTTTATAAAAAAAGATATAAATTTTTTTTCAAAAAAAAGTTGTTCAAAATAATAAATAAAACAATTTTGTATATGGATTTTATTTCACTAAATTTATTAGTTAAAGAGATATTTTGATTTTTCAAGTTTAAACTTCAGATGAAGTACTCGTTCAAATAGGTCCGTTTTTGCCTCGTTTTACTCTTTATCTTAACTCAGCCTATATATAAAATTTCAGATCTCTAACTGATTGGGAAGGGTTTGAAAAATGGACTACAAGATGTTGTCAAGACACGAAGACAGACAGTCAAAGCAAATGGAATAAAAATAAATTTTTAGTTACCGGTATGCAATCCTCTTACCTATACTCGGGGTGTTTTAACTAGACCCATTTAGATCTTTGGTGATGATTGCTATGTTAGGAATTTCCCTGTTGGAAGATATTTTTTGTATGTTTATGTATGGTTTCCTAGATGGGTGTAGATGCATGTCTTAAGGACTTTTCACTTATCCCAAGTTAGTGAAAATGTTTATATTTTAGTTAACAGGTATTTGTTAGTGCCCTTAAGTTATTCGCTCTGGAATTGAACAGAAGTTACTTCGATTTCAACCGACTTTACTAATTAAGGGGGAGGGGGGAGGGGGCGCCGGGAAATATTTTAATAAATATTTTTTATTTTTTTAAGCAATTAATTACTTTTTAGATTATGAAGGAAAAAAATTTTAGATACAGTTTATACTGAAATTTTTGTTAATAAGAGTAATACTAGCACTGATAATAAGGGGGCACCGTGAACTTAGAAAGTTTGAGAAACCCTGGTTTAAGGTATTAAGTTATTAAACCCTCTCGAAGATAGAATATATTCGGAGAATGCGATGGGGGTAGAAAATTTCAAAGAGCGCTTCTCTGTAATTTTAGTGAAAAAAGAGAAGTCATGATATGTATAATAATCCATCGAGGTAATGTTTAATGGACAGCCCTAGAATAATAATTCTAAAATTTTTAATCAAATGAACCAAATATACACACAGCTAAGCACAAGTAACTAGTAGGCGCATTATTTATGTATGTGATTAGATAAAATGTGCATTACCCTTTAACCCATTTAGAATAGATTTATTTTAATAATTTGTGATGCTGTGATGTGTGACTGTATTAATTTGATGTGACAGGTGATGGACGAGAAACAGCCACATACATGTTGTTATTAATTTATATAAATAGAGAGGAGATTATTAATAAATTAATAAGAATAATCTGAGTCTATAAAATTTGAATGAGTTAGTGGAGGGAGCAGTTTAATAAACTAAAGTGTAATTAATTTTTTGGCGTATTTTCTCTGCACAAAAGAAAGAAAAAAAGACGCTATTATTTTTTTCTGTTTTTTTATTTTTATTTAATCTTTTTTTTTTTAATATTATATTTAAAATTTCTTTAGTATTGGAGGAGTAGAATGGAGGAGAGGGGGAAGATCTTAGTCCACCAACCAATCTCGTAACCACCAAGGTTGCCAGACTTCACAAAAGCTGGGAACACTGTCCGCCATTGACGCATAACACTGGGGCCATCAATTAATTTTCTGCACATGCGCCTGACGATTTCAAGGTAACAAAACTATAGTTTAATTAATTTTGAAAGTAAAAAAAAATTCCATAGCCTTTTTAACACTCCCAGCTTTTAAATTTTTCGTTTATACTAATATTACGAAATTAAAATAAGTTTTTCAAAAATGAACCAATGAAAACATGATCTATGTCAATTAGATGTGTTTTTTTAAACTCAATTATTAAACTAAAAGTTTAAACAAATAAAATTGATATAAAACAAAAAATATAATCTCCGGACTTGGTTTTATTGAAAAAAAAAAAAAAATATGAAAAATAAATAAATACTCCATGAAATAGTTTTGCAAAAATAAACTTAAAAAAAAATTCCCTAATATTATTTGTTTTATAAAAAATTCAGATGTCTGTATAAAAATATATTTTGCTTGTATGTTAATAATATAAATAATACACAATGGTAAAGTTGTTTTTTTTTTTTATTACTTTTATTTACCGACATTTTTGTCATATTTTAAAATTTTTTCGCGACCCACTTAACCCTAGTCCTCAACCCCCCAGTAGATCGCGACCTACAGTTTGGGAAACCCTGAATTAGGGAATTAAATCAGTCTCTGTCTCGTACTAACTACACACACTAATTTTTCAAACTCTGGGGAAAACTCAATTTCAAAAATAATATACGAATTCATTAATAGGACAAAACTTGTCTGATGAAGTCAAAAACGAGTGTAGAAACGCTGCTGTTTTAAAAATCTAGGTTATCCATTTATTATTATAATATAATTCCAGATTTAATATCATAACCATCGTTATGTATTCATTTATTTCTATCTCTAATATCCATCTTTTCCAAAGCAGGAATGTTGTCTCAACCAATTCCCTGGAATTCTTTACCATTTCGTCAACAACCGTCTCTCTCTCTCTCTCTCTCTACGACCTTTGAAGGCCATTTGTGTACCCAGATTTTTCAGTCACAAAAAAAAACTAATAAAAGTTAATTTTATAGACACATTTATGCAGTAAAAAATAAAAAAAATCTATGACCCATTTTTTTTTGTCGCGCATTAAATTTTAATTACATGTACTTCATTCTGTCACTCATCTCCTTTTGATTTGAAAACATTAAATTGGACTTTGAAGAGCTTTTGAATTTTTTTTTGTTTCCACAATATTTGTTCCATTTTACTTATATAGCAATTTGGAATGGCGATTTACCATTTTCTATGGAGGGGAAGGAAATTTTTTTCTTTAAATACTTTTTTATGTTATATTTTTATCTTGTAGATAAATTATTATTATTATTCAAGTTAAGATGTAAAAAATGAGACAGTCTTAAAGAACCTAGGGTCACCCGATCACTTGAAAAATGTTGTACTTACGTCACTGATTATTAATTAAACTAAAAATTTTGATTACTCAATAATAAAAATACAGAAAATTATACTCTATTTAATATAACTTCAGTAATGGACTCGCGATAGAGGAGAACGACTGCAGCGTTGCATGTCTAGTAAATGATTCACAGCCGTTTTTGTAAAAAGTTGCCAGAGTGATGAACTCCAACCCCTCCACTGAAAGTATTTCTGGGTAAGTTACTGTAGTTATCATATGTTGAAGAAATTAATATTAAATATTTAATATAGTATAAAAAATTTTAACTGAATTTTTGGTACTATAATTTCCAGTAATTTCTAATATTATCGTACTAATTTTAAAGAAGTACTAACATAAGTACTTTCAATATTACTTGTTACTTGAGGTATTAAATACTTTCAAAACTAATTGTAGTGATACTTAATAGTAAGGTAAAAAAAAATATTAGATACTCGATATCTATAGTTTTATACACTACTCTCTTCGAGCAGAGGTAGAGCTCTGGCTTCATAATCTAAGGGTCACTGGTATGCTACTCTTTCTGAATGTCTAACACTTAAATAATTTAAATAGATGTGGACGGAATCTAATATCCCTCCCCTTCAAAAGTAATTGGACACTCTCGATCTTTTGTTTCGTCTTGGATTGATAATTTGGAGAGCTACATTAAATTCAAAATTAAATTTATTATTTTCAGATTTCATATAGGTCTTATAATTATCCATTAAAACGAAACAAAAGATGTAGATTGTCCAAGTCTTTTAAAGGGGATAGTAGCTTAAAAAGCACAGCTCTGCGCCCCCATGACTCCTAAAACCTAATACCATAATATTCTATCTGGATTTTTTTATCCCTTAATATACATATTATACTTAAATATTATCTCCTTCGAATTTTTTCTCTACGTCTCTTCTGGACCATCCATCACCCTAAATTCAAACTTGCTGACCTTGATTGACGACACTCGCTCTCATTTTTTTCTTAACCATGATATTTATTCCGTTATATAAAAATTTTCAATTTTTGTTTTTTGTTTTTGTTTTTAATAAACAAAGTTTATCGTTGTTTTTTTTTTTTTTTTTTTTTTTTAAAGTTTTATTTATATTATCAGCTGTTTTCAAATCACAGTAACCTTGACATTGACCTGGATTTGTTTAAAGACATTTGAATGTAAAAGTTAATTATTTTATTATATCTTTTATTGATGAATTTATGGCATCCAATTGAAAGAATTGAGAAAATGATTTTAAAAAACTAATTAATCATTATGTTAATAAAGGTAGGAACAAAAAAGAGAGGAGGGGTGTAACTCTCAGGGGGCTCAGCCCCTGCCCTTCTTCAATACAAAATGTATTTCTGTGGTATTACTCTATCTATCATATTAGAAAGAAATTAATTAGTTTTTGTTTGTTGGAAGATAGACAACCCAAACGATCAATTCCTTAATGAATTTCCGATTAATTGTTAAAATATTAAAAATTAACCAATGAGTCAACCAACCGAGAAACCTTTAGGAAGTTGGTCATTTGGGTTGCCAAACTTTATGCATTCAATAGTATTCCTCGATTGGTATATTTAGGCGAGTGAAATTCGCAATCGTCATTCAAATGAAAATTTCAAAATGGAAAAAATTGAGTCAAAAAAAAATTATTCTGAGTAAATATTTGAGAAACTATGAAAAAGAAAATAATTTTTTAATAACTTAGCAAAGTACCCAGAAATATGTTTTCTAATGTAGAAGAGGAACCGGGGCCGAGAGAGTTATGCCCCTAATCCTCTTCTATAAACTAAAAAATAATGATCTAGTGTCAGGTGGCTTGGAGCAAAGGATGCCTCGGATTGATTGGTCGGGGGCCATGGGTCACTTGATCCACCAGCAAAACAATATACTCACAAAATAGAATAGAATATTGCGAAATATTTGATGACTATACCAAGTTGAATATTATATGATTCAAATGTATGTCTCGAAAAATTATTAATAAAAAATAATTGTTTGTAAGTGGGATCGGATGCCGGAGATTCTGGGTGTGATCCCACAAAAAAATAATAAATAAAACGTTGACAAGTCAGAGTAGTAACTTTCGAAATATTGTTGAGGGCAGAAAAGAAGTCATAGACTGTAATTTTTCCTCACCTGAATATCTTAACTGTTTGTCTTTGAAATAAAATTAAAAGAAAAAAAATAATTTTTTTAATGAAAGAAATTTGACATTTTCTAAAAACTATAGGCTTACAAGCTTGTTCTCAGAAATATTTAAAAACGTGCACCACGCTTTTATTTTTACTTTTTGTCATATATCTTTTTAATAATAGCTCTTTTTATCTGAGTACCCATATGTCCGGATATCAGTTCAGTGTGAGAAAAAAAAAAGAAGAAAAATAGATTAGTTCTATTTTTTTAACGAGATCATAAAAAAAGGGATGTGAGATTTTGGTACGTTTAAAACGGAAGACTTGAGCTCCCTATTCGGAAATCCTGAATTGTGGAAACAAAAAAAAAATCAAAAAGGCTTTTAAAGCTCAATCAATAAAAGTCGCTTTTTGTGCTTAAATGGCATATATTCATGAATAGGAAGTGATATGTGTTAAAGTATCCATAAAAGCTCGTGTATATTTCCTATTGTCACTCTTCTGCAGAGAGCAATTAATTATATCAACCACAAATGAATTATATTTAATTACATACCGCATCAAATATCCCCGGGAATTTAACTTCACAAATTAAAATATCAATTTATAATCAAGAGAGTTACTTGTATTCCTTTAATATATTTAATTATCTAAACTTAATTTATTTTTTACAGTCGCGTCTTTTCTTGAATACAAAGAAATCTTTTAAGATGAGAAAATGAAAAGAAATCTCAAGATCTCTCAATTAATTCTCCAATTACGAAGAAAGAGATAAATTTTCTTCTTCTTTCCATTAAACATTAAATATACCTCGATTAAAGATTGAAATGTAATTATAATTTGAAATGATTTATCACTTTTTAAGGAATTCAATAATGAGAAAGAGAGAGAGAGATTATTATTATTCTTCAATATTATATTATTAATCTTCAGGAAGAATTAGGATTTTACTTAAATGAGTTATTTTGATTATTAAGATAAATTCGTTAAACTTTAAATTAATTTCCAATATCAGAAAATATAGGGTGAACCAAAAGGGTATATAGCGTTTAAATAGAATGTTAAGCATCGCAATGAGACACTGTGACTCCAATATGGCAGGAGTTTTTGTCTCTTTTACTCTCTATTTAATACAACTTTAGTATTGTCCGTATGGAATCATGAAGAGCGAGGGATTTTCGCGCCTTGGGCAATACCTTTGCTATGGTAACTACCAATCTTTCACAAAAACACTGCGGCTGCTAGCAATG
Source organism: Anisolabis maritima (assembly GCA_010014785.2). NCBI lineage: Eukaryota > Metazoa > Arthropoda > Insecta > Dermaptera > Anisolabididae > Anisolabis > Anisolabis maritima. The sequence goes on from JAAAKE020098244.1 coordinate 6,829, forward strand.
GCAACGCTGCAGTCGTCGACCCCTCTCGTTCCGCCAAGAACCCAATACTTAAGTAATATTAAATAAACTATATATGTTACTTTAGATGAGGCGTCGGGCCTTACTTTTTAGACAATTTTTCATTCATTTCCGGCATAATTCCGAACTAATTTTTTTCGTTTACAATCAAATGTTTATTTCCCAATGATTTATTTTGGGTTACACAATTAAAAAATATAAATATAAATAATTAAAAAATCTATTTACAGATATTTTTTGTGATTGCTTTATCCGACAAATATGAAATAGAAATTTAAATTGTAAGAAAATAACATCAATGATAAGTGATAATTCATTCAAACGGAAAATAACGAAATATCTCGTAAAATATATTTTGAACAAACTTTTCTTTGAAAATTTTTTGATTTTGGTTTGAAAAGGGTTTGATTAAAATTATCTTGATTAGATTCAAACGGAAAACGAAGGAAAAATAAAAATAAAATTCACTAATCCGAAATATTCTTGAAACAAAATATAAATTGAAAAAAATTTATCTTGTTATCCTTTTTTTATCGCAAAGCAATCAATTTAATAGATTTTTGAAATTTCTAATAGTTACTTCTTTTCTATAATAATTTTTAGTCTTCCAAGGCTGAGATCGATCCACATTGTCTTTAGATATTCTCATAAAAAGGAAGTTGGGCTCCAATCCATTTCATTTCCAGGATAATAATTCAAGGATTCGTTCCAAAATTTGAGTAATTCAAGTCTCACGAATAAAAAGTAGTCAGAGCAGGAGGATAAATTTTCGTCCCTATTTTTATTTCTAACAAGTATAAAATAAAAATAAATAAATGATTCTGGGAATAAAATAAATTTATTAATTATTAAATAAAAAATACGCAGAACTCAGAAATAGTGCAACAGTACTAGAAACAACATAAAATTACACATATTAAAAATGAAATCATACCACCCTTAACAAAAGAAATATAAAATAAGTAATACACATAAAAAGAATTAGAGTATTACAAATTTTTCAGTAATTCATTTAATAATAGAGAAGATAATATCAATAATACTTATTTATATTGCCCAATATAAAATTTTATTTTAAAAAATTTCGGTATTCAGAAGCATTCCTAAGAAAAATCTTAACTTAAGAGGAATTTTACTTTGCTTTTTTATATTGAATTTCTTCTTATATGGGATTCAAAGATCTTTCTAATTAAATAGTCAAAGTGGCCCTGTTCCTTCGTGTAGAGCTAGAGGTGTCGTTTCACTTACCAAAGGTCAGAGGTTCGCTTCCAGTCCTGAGCGACAAAAATTATGTATATTATATTGGCTACCAATTAATATAAATAAATAACGACGAATGGCGAAAAACACTTAAAAAAATAGTCAAAGGACTCAAAAATTTCTCTTTTAAAAAAAAGAGTAAAATTTCCCTTCTTAAGAACTTTTATGCATACGGGCCTTAATAATAGATTTGTGAGAAAACGCTAGTGTTAAAAGATTTTACAGTCATATTTTTTCGGATAGGGGGTGAAACGTTTGAACAGAAAGCGTCAATTTGTAAGGGATAGACAAAATAAATAAATAAATAAATAATGGAAATTCGAACAAGAAAAAAGGCAAAAAAAGTGTTTCTAATTCTTTTGAAATTTTATAATAAAATAGCTTTTTGTATTTTAATATATTTTTTTTATTTTGTAGAAAAATAAACTCTTTGAAAGATTTCCAATTACTTGTTTTTTCTAGCTTCGCAGGAAACAATGATAGTTTTATAATTATTCCCGTAGGGAGATTCGTGTAACAATCGTATTTGATTGATTTAAAAAAAAAAAAAAAAAAAAAAAACTTTTAACTCGAGCCAAATTGGATTTCTCCCCCATCCCACCACTAAAAACAGCTAAAGAGTCGCAGCTCTGATCAATCAATTGGTTGGCAATCGAAGTTGGCACCGATTTTTCTACGAGTTTTCTAACGAATTAAATGGTCGATTGATAGATGTGGCCAGCACGGGATTGGGAATGTGGCAAGCCCTGTGCGGAGGAGGCAGAAGGTTCTCTAGGGCTCTATGATTTCGGAGGGGGGGGGGGGATAAGCAGGTTACGTTAGCCTCACCTGCCACTCTCATCTCTTCTTCAAATACCCATACATATCAAAAGAGAATTCTGTATCAACAGATTTTGAACGGATATTATTATTTTCAACTATCAACTAAACGTAAATAAAGTTCACTCCTACATGAGTGGATTATTTTGTTTGTTGTCTTTCCTTTGTATTTTTAAATGCAGACTAATGAAAAAGACAAGAAATTAAAAAATAATAATAATAAAGAAAGGAGCGAAGAAAAAATTCTCTTTTTGTCGCTTTCTTCACCAGGACAAGGTGTCAGCATGTCAGGTGGCTGGACGTTTGGAGGTTGAATCCTGTCCTGATGAAGAGCGCGATCGGCACTCGAAACGTCAACAAATAAGGGAATTTCTTTCTTCACTCCTGGCTGCCCGTTCATTCCAGCCATCTATATCTACATATCTAAAAATAATAATATAATAAAAAACTAAAGAAATTACTAAGAAATTTCCTATGATTTATTTAATTTCAATAATGCGCTAGCCATATGAGATTAATTTTTTTTTTGTATCGTTAATTATTTAAATATTTCGATAAAGCAACAACACCTAGTAAATAAAGAGGAATAAATTATTTATACCTATAATTAAATTTCGAAAAAGGTCTCTAATCTATTAAACAAAGAGATAGTTTCGAGTCAAATTCAAAAGGTGCTATTCTTCCAGTTACTTTAAATCCCCATAATAATATATCATTAAGTGCTTTGGAATCTCACGAGGCTTTTATTAAATTCAACGGCCAATATGGAACAATAAAGAATAAAGAAGATATATCATTAGGTTTTTCTTTTTATTAGTTAACCCCCTCCCTTCTTCCAGACTCAGATATCGACTATAGATGTTGATTAACATTGGTATTTTAAATATTTTCAAATTTTTATATACAAGGGTGGTCTGAAAAGTTTCCGACTTAATAAAGATACAAGACATTTTTTCTTCAAATTTATTTTTATTTTTCTACATAGTCTCCTTGTAAGTTTACACACTTCTCCCAGCGATGCTCCCATCTCTTTAACCCGTCAAATAGTACTCGGCGTCTTTCTCCGCAAAATAATAATTTACGAAGGAATTGGGTCGGAAACTTTTTAGACCACTCTCGTAATATGATCATAAAACATGGATGTGTAAGTCTTGATGAATTGCAATTATGAATGCATGGAATGCCGATAGATGCATTTATATACCCTTTCTTTAGTCATTATATATCTTTGGTAAAACCCATTGTTTTATTTAAAATCTTCAATTACAACGTTTCGTCCTTCCTCAGGTAAAAGCTCCTCTTCGCTTGACTTCAAAAGTTAATTCACTTTTCCTATGAGGCGCGCTGATATGAATTTTCTATTTACATATAAAAACTAAAAACTAAAATGAGGAGTTGTTTGATGTGCTGAGTCACACTATACTTATATATTCTCCTACATATTATGTATTACATTAATAATACCTTATTTAGTGCTATTTCAATTAAAGATTGGTTTTGTGAAAAGAAATAATACTTTTTTAAAATTTGTATAGATCATATATCAGATATTGTATCAGGGGTCTTCAAACTTTTTTGTCCGTGATAAAGTATCCGTTGATAAAGTAGAGTAAGAGCCGTATTTGTTGGGTAAACAAATTACTACAGATTTTTTAAATTATATTCTCCATTACAAGATGCGACTTGTCATCCAATTTGCCCTCTATTTTGTCTTGATATATTTATTTAATTCTCAAAATGTATTAAGTTCATTGAGTCCCAAAAATGGAGATAAATTTGGCTACTTTAGTAAAATCGACGATTTTATTTTATCTGCGAACCGAAGTTTAGTATAGATGACCGTTGAAAGAATTATGAATTATGAGAAAAGATAAAGATCTAACTATATATAAAGGAGAACAATATCAATTCAATAAACTTAAATTACAACGTTTCGGTCTTCTTTAAAGAAACAGAAAATGCAAAAAAATATTTTTTAATAATTCGACATTGGTATTGGGGTATACTGAAGAAGGCAGGAACGATTTTAAATACGCCTGAATAATAAAGTGTTAAAAAATATGTCCATTGAAAAGAAAATTAAATACTTTTCGTACACAAGCCCTGAGAACAATTTATATTTTGAACTATTTTATATCTGACGACTTTAGATCGAAATGTCGATAATATATGAATTTAGTTTGATTTTCACTTTTTTGCTTCAAGTCTCCTTTAATTATAATTTTATATATATATTTAAAAGAGATGAATGTTAAAAGTAATAGTCCCGCAGCATCGCTATTTATTTAAGCTTAATTATTATTAATAATAAAAGAGAAATAAGATTAAAAAACGAGGCGAGATTTATCTAAAATGGACTGGTAGTAGAGAAGAAAAGGGCTTTATTGAGGGAGAGATGCGTCTGTCGATGCTACTCCGCCAGTGACTCTCTCACTCTGATTTTTCAACTCAAGCATCAGACAGGTTGGGACATGAATGAGGCCAAATGATCGGGTAAAGGGCATTTTTATATTAAAATTAATGAGTTTATACATAGTAAAGGTAATAATTATTTTAAGTAAGGACAATGATAATTTTTTATTCTTTCTCAAAGGATAAAATTCCTTTAAAGATAAAATTTAATTTTAATCTCTCTTGCGGAGAGGAAAAAAGCGTTTAAAAAATTTAAATAAATTAAGACATATTAATATTTAATCTTAAATTTAATTAAAATATTAATTAATTTGGGAAATTAATTGTCTAGAAAATGAGCCAGAAAGGATATTAATATGTTGATAAAGTGGAATCTCATGACCTTGTATTAGAAAAAAAGAATTTATATAGGGATTTTAATTTTAAAAATAATTAAATAAGTCCAAAAAATAGTAAAGAAAATTGACATTTATCAAAAAGGTGAATTTATGAGTAAATAAATAAAGAGGTGTGGCTCCACATAATTGACCGTCACCAGAAATCCTAAAAATATGGAATATGATTATGTCAAAAAAAAAAACTCAAATAAAAATTGTTAGTATTTATTTTTATAGTAACTTTTGTTAAAAAAAATTTCGAATTATTTTTCTATCCCTAAATAAACTCAAATAATTGTCATTTTTTTTAGTTTGATCTGTACCAAGTTTTTTTTAAGCCTGAGACCATTTAGACTTCGTCGTTATTTATTTAAATTAATTGGTAGCAAATATTATTTAATTTATCGCTCAGGACGGGAACCAAACTACTGATCCTTAGAATGAAAAGCGAGACCTCTATCTTTAATTGAGATTATATTGTCTAAAGCTTAAATATAAAATTTTTAGAGATTCAAAAAACCGAATTCTCTTCGACTTGCAGAGGAGTATTATTTGGTGAGGCCAGATATTCCGTAAGACTCAAAAAAAATTACATAATGCATAAATTTGTTCATTTATATTTGCTGGAAAATAGTCAACTTACTATTTCGATTAATTGCTACAGATCACGTAAGAGCGGTTGTTATATCTACCTAGAAATTAAGAACTGAGCATTCGTGGTCCATTCTAGAGGAGCTCTGGAGCAATCAATCAAAAAATCCATGAATGAGTTGGTCATTCTAGTTGCTTATCTTTTGTAAATCTTTTTATAACAACTATGGCAACGGTCAAACCTACAGGAAGAATTAAATAGCAAATTTTCGTTTGCTGAAATTTTTTTTTTTTTTTTTAATTAAAAATTATTCATGCTATATTTAATACACAAATTTCTTTAATTTCTACATAAATTTCTCTCATTGAAATTTTGTTCTGTCTAAAAATCCCTGATATAATATAGATAACTTTTGTCGGTTTATCCACATAATATTAAACATAAAGCGGGCTGCACAGCTTGTTAATATTAAATATAAGATTATAATCTCCTAGGGAGTTAATAAATAAAGTTGTCTTACAATTGTTAGTATATATAAAAATAATTTAAATTTCCTAACCCTCCTATAAAGGGAAAATAAGATTGTGAACATAGATAGGGTGTGTATACGGAAGAGGAAATAAGGCACAGGAACAGGTGCACACAAAAGAGAAATTAAATGAATATTCTTTATTAGACCAAAGGCTGCCATGCCCTTACAATTCTGGACCTTTGTGTTTTTCATTAGAGCTGTGCAAAATTTTATTTTATTATATTAAAAAAAAATTCAATTAATAATTTTATTTGACAAAAATTAAATGAAGGGGTTGCCATTTTACCGACGATGGCTATAGAAGGGATGTATTCTAATCATATCAATTTGGACTTTTCGCCATTTTTTTAGATAAATATGAGTAGCCAAAACACTTAAAACAAAAATATAATTTATTTATCATTTGTTTTCGGCATGATGTCCGTCTGTCGGTCTTTTGGCATGTGTAGAGCAAATTCGGTTGAACAAATTCCATAATTAATCTTCAGACATTCAAAATGATTAATTTTTGGTATATATCAAATTTATACATATAAAAAAAAAAAAACAGTTTAGTGCTATCATTTTATGAGTAAATTTCGAGACAAAAAAAATATGAGTTGTTAGTAAATTATTAACCTACAATTTTTATTTAGGAGTTTTTTTCTATCTCTCAGATTAATGCAAATCCTTTGGGAGAAAGTGACGGTCGGTTTTTGGATGGCTACAGTTTATTTATTTACAAATAATTAAATTTAGAAATCACTTTTAAAATATTAAAAGTACAAATTTCTATATATTATTTTCATTTAGGCATATATTTCTTTTTCTCCCATAGAATTTTCGTGACCGTAGTAAGCATCAATAGTGAGAAGGTTCATTCTCAACTAGGATATGCTTTTTAACATAAAAAAAGATCAGAGTGGAAATATAGAAAGTTATAAATAAATATTAGAAAGAGGTAGAAAGTGTGTGTCACCGAATACAAACCACCAAGAATAAACAAATATCGGATTTATACGATACAATCTTTCACTTCATGTTAAATTCTTTCGCATTGGGTTTGAAAGTATTCTACGCATGCGTAACATATAAATTCGAAAGCTTACAACAAAGTGCGCATGCGCAATTCACAAAGAGTACAAGTGGAAGATGTTATTTGTTAATGAGTATATATTTCTATATTTATGATTTATTTTTATTTTTTACTTTTTTTTTTGTTTATGGTTTGTTGTTTTATGTTATATAATTTGTAAATTTGTATTTGTGTTTAATTGGACCTAGCCACCGAGGACTTGCCTCTAAGCAGAACGTAAATAAATTTATTTTATGTAATAAAATGACGAGAGAGCTCTTATGTCAAAATTACTCTATTTTTTATAAGTGTAATTTTATATATTTATACTATAGTTTATTATTCTATTATCTTCTGCTCTAGCCCTAATTAATTTTTTTAAAGGTGACAAGATTGTATTTTTTCGGTTCATGCTTGCGTGTTATTGGAAATGCCATAAGATGTGAAGGAAATGGGCCAGAGAGGCTGTCAGTGTCAGCTCAGCCGACACCCACTGACTCCACATCCTCCACATGCTCGAATTCTAACATTCTATTAACCTGAATTAGTGGCCAGACAAAGACTAGCCCTAAAATATGTCCTGGTCATCTATTTTCAAGGAGTGGGCTTTAATTCAAGCGTATCACGAAGGAATCTATTTATTTTTGGAAAGAAACCAATTGGCTTGAGTTAATTTGGAAATTCCAACTCATAAATTGTTGCTAACATGCCCATTATTAATTAATAAATAAAAAAGTTCAAGGTCCAAAATCGTCATAATTAATATAGTTCTATAAGGAATTGTTAAATTAAATTTATGAAAACAAAAATCTTTCTAAATACCGTAGGTGGGCTGTGCTCTACCAAAATTCATATTTAAATCCAGATAACTGAGAAAAAGAGAGAAATATATTATCAGTAGCAGATGGGCTTAAGCAAGTGCTCCCTCTGCAACCCATATATTAAAAGGAAAATAAATTTCATTTCATGATTTATCTCAAATACTATGAAATTCGATACATTTAGTTTTTTATTTAGGTCGCCTTATTTTTAAGACGAATCAAAGCACTTGTTCAAATAATGCGATAATTATAATATATAGGCCTATTTATACCAATTGTCTCAAAAGAAATTGGATTCTTTTGATTCATCTTAATGGATAATTAGAAGAGATACTTGAAAATCAAAATCATCAAATTTATCATTAATTTTGTAAAAATAATGAAATTTACTATTTTTGGATTTTATGTACTTCTTCTCATTGTACATTAAGGAGAACCTAAAAAAAAAAGTATTTGTCCAATTTCTTATGAGACAGATAATATATAAATATAAAAAATGTTCAAAAAAAAAAAACGATTAAAAATATAAACATATGATTTTGCACAATTAATTACAAATAAAAATAAACGGTAAATGAATCAATACAATTAAAAATTTAATTTTGTTTAAATATAAATAAAAAGTATGGCTAGCGATAAAATCAAATTAGATAAAATATTTTAATATTAGTATTTTTTTTTTTTTTTTATACCTTTTTACAATTTAAAAAAAAAAAAAAATTAATTTATAAAGACTATCATGAGATCTAGATAAATAACGAATGTGAGGTTTTTTCTGGTGTGATCGAGTGCAAGAAAGTGGACTGATGCCCCGGGTAGGTTGGAGCTCCTGGGTTCGACTCACGTGGGCTATAAGTCACTTGATCCACCCGCAAAAAGTATACTCATAAAATATTTATTAAATGAATGATGACTGCAAGAATGATCGAGGATATTAAATATTATATATGTCTCGGAAAATTATTAAAAAATAATAGATATATTTAACATTTTGAAAAGCTTATTATTCCCAAATAAATAAAAAAAAAAAAATTTCATTTTACTTAATATAGTAAATACACAATAGCATCACTTGTTCATTTATATTTTGAACAGTTAGTACAATTTATTTTGTTTTCAAGTCAATTTTTCAAATGTAAGTATGATAAAACTTCTCCAATTAATCAAATTACCTACTCAATCAAAAATTTGATATAATTACAATACCTCCATCATCTATCGTCGGTGGATTTCTTAATTCTGAAATGAGATTTTTTATTCGAAACGATGCCACTGCCGGTAATACGAGACCTTCAGCTCGATCTATAAAAAGATATGGATAAATAGAGAAACTAATCTTTTTCCAGATCTCGCAGAGAATAGTCCATTTGGAATGGCTCGTTTACGAAGAGGAGGGCCCAATGTGACCCTCACTTAACACGCAGCCAAAGGGTAAAATTCACTAACACTCGATTTACAGCTTTCACCCTCCCCTCTTCTTCGACGTCTTTCCCCTCCTTCACTTCACCATAAATAAATAGGGACTTTGTATAAGGGATTTGTTGAATCAAATTAAATTACTTCCACCGTAACTTAAAAAGACATTTTAAAAACCAAATTTCCTTCAACTAAAAGGAATATTTTAACAGTTTTATTCATTTATCACTTTGACCTTAAATGTACTTGGATTTTTAACGTAATCTTTTATAAATTAGTTTTTACTCTTTTCTCTAAGAATTTAGAGGAATGATGACGTATTCCCATCTTTTTTTTTTTTTTTTTAAGAAAATAATTGAATGATTATTTAAAAAGAAAATTAGATCTATTTGTTTCTTGGAAAATATGGAAATATCTCATATTTCAATTAGAGGTTTTATCGAAAATATTGTAATCATGTAAAATTTGATATTGAAGTTAATAAATATGCCTGAGTAATTTGTATCGTAATCCAAAATAAAATGTGTATTGTTTCAAGTCTATATGGCCTCACATGCCGAAAAGACTAAAAACAAAATTTGACATTACACCATTATTTAATACAAGACAAAGAATTTTGCCTTTCTTTGTTTATTAAATAAATCAGAATTTGATATTGAAAGCTCATTCATTATTCATGTTGTAATGCATAAATATAATGCATTGTTAACACATAAATAGATACAAACTGGCGCCAGCAAAGAATTCACACTTTCTGGCATGCAAATTTTTTACGCCAGTAAGTTCCCTTTTGTTTTTAAACAACGAATTCCTTTTATGTATTAAAATATAAATAAATAATGGGATCTTATTAACGAAACATTTTAAATATGTAAATATAGGACTGCCTAGAGGAGGTGACAAAACAATAATATCTAAATTTATTTTCAATTGTGAATTGAAATGGACACGGCAGAAGAAACCTACTTAAGGCAGGAAATTTTTGATTTTTTTAAATCCTCTCTTTGGTCTGAGTGAGTACTACTCTGTCTGCTTTCTTCAACGCAACATAAAAAGTAATGTATTTTTTAATAAAAAGAGAATAGAAAATTTTTAGAAAAAATATAAAAACGAAGAAAATGATGTAATGTATATGACGTCAGTTAAATAAATAAATTGCAAATTTCGATTTCGTTATTAAATATAACAACATCAGGCCTTATGTTAGTGTGAAATATCTGAATATAAATACATTTTCTTTGCCATTATCGAAATAAACTCATGCTAACGTTGAAACCGAATGTATACAGAGATATTTCACGCAAACGTAAGGCCTGATGATGTTATATTAAATAAAGAAATCAAAAATTGCAATTTGTTTATTTAACCTGACGTCATATACATTCCTTCACTTTTTTATATTGAATCGTGACGCTAAATCAAGTCTATATAAACATTTTCTCTACTTACATTTTTAAAGAGAATTTAATCAAATTTGGCGATAATCTATATTTTTTTTTTAAATCTAATTTTCTTTCTATCTGTTCCATCAAGGTTATCTTGACACCTACGGAGGTCGTTAAAGATTCCTACACATAATTTTTGATTAATCAATGTAACACAAAAGTGGGAAGTGGTGCCAAAACACTAATTAGTTTTGAATAAAATTAAAAATAAATTTTATATGCAAAATGATCAAAGTTTTTATAAAATTCCTATTTAATAGGTAGTATTAGTTAATAAAAAAAAATTTAAGTTTTGGGGAAACGCCTATAATGAGGATCCATTCTTTAGCATAAAATATATCTTAGAAGAAATTAAGGTTGTAGTTAGAATGTTTCACTCAGAGTAAGCACATCGGGTTTTTGTTTTTTCACTTTTGAAATAATTAATATGACCCGTAAAGGGGGAAAATGATTAAATGAAAAACAATTCAATTTAAGCCATTTGACTTGCAATTGATCATTAAATAAATAAACATGATAACATTACTTGGCAAATAAAAATAAAATTTTTTTAGTAGGAATTTAATTTAAATTTTATTACATTAATTTATTAATTAACTTCTTAATAATACAGTATTTAAAAAAAAAAATTTCTTTCTAAAAAAAAAAAAAAAAATTTCGCGTGAAGGTTCGTTCCAAGAATAATTTGAAACATTTTGACGTATGCGCAGTACGTTAGGCGCATGCAGAATCCATTTTTTTTTTTTTTTTTGTTATTATTATCTTGTTCAGAGTTATATCTATACTTCTTAAAGAAAATTCCAGTATCAGTATAACAAATTTAAATAGTAGAAGTATTTTAATATCAATTTCCAGTACTCTCGTAGTTCTGATTATACTACACTATAATAATTAACTTCTTTATTTCGAAAAAAATAAATTGCCCTCCTTGCTCCCACAAATGACTCCACTGAGAGAGCGATAATAATAGGATTATAAAAATTTAAATGACATGACAAAAGATAAAAAAATTCTATCCCCTAGCGCTCCCCTTTACATTTAGGATCTTAAGCAATTGCTTATTTTGATTACTAATTTACCAAGAGTAATTATAAGACTATAATTTACTTCAAAGAGGAGGAACTGAAGGGGTCTCACAACTAATCTATTATAAATCAAATACCCTCTTTTTTCCACGCCTTATTATTGCCATTCTTTGGGGTAACTGAGAGCTATAAGAGATTAAAGATGCCCGTCGCACGGCCTGAATTCTGATGAAGAGAAAAGAAATTAGAGAATAAATACCTGACTTAATTCGGTCGCCAATATAATTTTATATGCATAGGGGGTAAATTTGTTTTACCCATTTAACTTTTATTATATTAATCAACTAGAAGTTCTCAACGATTAATGAATATAGTGGAAAAACAAGTAAGGAGGGGGCCGGAGCCGGGAACAATTCTACAAATAAAAAATTTGGATGATATCTGGAAATTACTATTTAATACTTTTTGGTGCTGGAATTTAAAGTATTATTTTATATACTTATTTAATAATATATACTTTAATAAGTATATTGAATGGAAGTTCCAATGCAATAGCGAGTATTTCAAGTTTCACTTGATACTGATCCATATTAGTTCAAGTAAAAATATATATATATATATTTGTAACAGTGTTTTTATAAATATTGACTAAAAGAAGAAAAGATAAAAAATTTTGGTATTCTTCTTTTTTGTAGGGGGTTGCTATTAATATTTAAAAAAAAAAAAAAATGAAGCGTACGCCTGAAGACGAAGTAAAACGAAGCGTTTCCCAATTCTAAAAGTATTTCCATTATTATGATATCAAACTCTCTAAGAATCCATTATATAAATGAACCTTGTGTCTTTATTGAAAAGCAGCACCGAGATAAAAGAGTCATTAATTGAAAGACCAGGGGAAGTTTATATGGGGCGTATATAATAAATTTACATTAGACTTCATTCTTTCATTTAGATAGTTAGAAAACCCTTAGGGCGGAAAATATTTCTTTTTAATTATATGTTTAGTTTTGTTCTACTTTTTATGTTAAGGATATTTGAGGAAAATTTAATTCCCACCCGTTTTTGAATCCCTTAAGAGAGGATTCCGAGTACCATTATGTGCATTCCTTCTTTCAAGCGCTTTATTTTATATCCTTATTTAATCGAAATTTCAAGTAACAAAGAGCACAAGCCATCTCTTGGAACTAATAATATAGCTACAAAGATATATAATTAGAATACGTGCTCGCAGAAAAGATGACTGAAATTTAATTCCAATTCATAGCTCTCTACTTTGCAAGGAAGACGTCTCTGCCTTATTAATTAGAGATAATAGAATTATATATCTAGGCTCTCTAATTAAAGTAACAAAAATCGGCAATTTAATGAAAGGTATATTTTATTTTTTTAGGGAAGAACTCTTGAAATTTTAAGGGCTTTTTTAACAAAGGTAATTTAAACGAATAGGAAAAAAAAAAAAAACTAACCATAGGGCATGCAGGGGTCTGATTACTTTTAGTGTCTTCTAATATATTAATTTTCCTTTAGAAAAAAGTAGAGAACTTATTTATCAACCAGCTCTCGGCTCTTTTCTATATTTCGGATATAAAGTATGAAAAATGTATAAAAGAATATAAAATGGATACTGCAATAGCAGTAAACATGTCGATACTCGCTTGAGATTTATTACGTCACTATGGTTTACGTAAATCGCGTATTAAGTTGGAAAGTTCTGTGACATATTGGAATTTGTTTTTAGCTTTTCCAGATATAGTAAGTTAACTATACATCAGCGGATTCTGTGGTATGCGTACCGGTACCGGTATCGACACCGATACTTGACAAGTAATAAAATTATAACAAAAAATGTATTATGTATAAAATTTCGTTCTCTTTTTAGTTACCAGTACTCAATCCTCATACCTAAAATTTGCTGCTAAAAAAGTTTCACTCGCAATTCCTACCTTGAGCGCTTAATTTTTGCTTCGCTCGCAACAATTTCAAAATAATAGCGTGGATTTATAGAAGTTGGTATCCGAATGTAACGTAAAATGGTAAAATTTCGGGGGCCATATTGACTATGTTGCAATGGACCGATTGAGTATTCTTTTTTATTCAAATCATAAGTCAAAATTTTGAAATTTGAAAAAAAAATTCCGAATAGACATACAGACAGAGAGAATGAAATTTTCAAGTCACTAAATGGATAATATTTTCTGGTGGGGAACTAGTGGAATTTTTTATTAATTTTTAAAAGGTCCACGCATGGGAAGTTGTTACTTTCAAAATTTAATCGCGCATAATAAAAAAACTCCTTCAGTAATAACCCACCCCTAAATAAATATTTAATAAATTTAATTATATTAATATCAACATTTAATTTATATAAATAACCCAATATGATTTTAGTGTTTTCATCTCTCCCATCGAAGGAATTTATCGAATGGCTCTTTGCGAGTTGGGGAGGGAGAAAAAAAATTGATTTGGGCATGGTAATAGGGTCCAGCTTCCGTTCGAGGAGGGACCGTCGTCAATTTCATATTATTATCTAAAGTTGTCAGTTTCCCTGCTGACAGATCGATGTCTGGATGGTATGAATTAGAAATATCTCTAACCGTCAATTTTTTCTATAAATTCAATGTTAAAACTAATTTATTTTTTGAAAGTATTATTATTTTTTCTTTATTTATTATTATTTATGAATTAACACTCCCGAAAAAGGGTGGTAATAATTATTTGTTAACTCATTAGGACCAGAGGCAGCATACTTTTTTATGAGTTAATAAATAATAAATTATATGTTACTATTTATATTTGATAAACCCGAATAATATACTGTATTTATATGTAAGTTATTGAATAAATATAATTAATTGTATATCAAATCTTATTTGTATCAATTACCGACCGATCGATAGAAGAGGAAGGTATTGTAATCATATCAAATTTGACATTGCAATAAGTTTGATGAATAAGCACTAATTATAGTCTACGTCTCTTCACAGTTGTTTTCTCATTTTTCCACCTAATCATTTGACTTGAAGATATATATCTAATATCCTAATTATATCAACTTTCGGTTCATATTATCAAACCGAAAATATAACTTTATTGATTGGATTGCTAAATTCTTCCCGAGTATTTTATTAATTATACTTTCCGTCTCAAAAGTAATTTAAAAAAAAAGGCGAACTTTTTTTTTCACTTTAAAAAGTTCATAAAATCCTAAAATATTTTTCTAATATAGACTTTGTCAAGTCTAGATTAGAAATATATATATTATAGGTGTCTCATTTAATTTTCAAAATCATAAAATAGTAAATTTAATTGTTAAAACATTAATTTTTGGCAATCCAGGGGAATTTTTTAATTTGATGATTTTTTTTCATGTACACTCTTCTAATTATTCATTAAGATGAAACAAAAGTTCGCGTTTGTTCAATTTCTTTTTAAAATGATTTTATATATACATGTATACCTCGTTTAGTGAAGGGGATCCGTTCATCGAAAATACTTCGTTAAGCGAAATTTATTATTTATTATTTATTATTATTACGAGGTAAGAATAGCATGGTCAGGATAGGAATATGTTTCTATTAAATTGTATTCCTTAAAAGAACTGAGCAGATATGTAGATAGGTGACCATGAGAAATTGCATTTAATTGTCTCATCTTTAAGTTATCGAGCGATAAGAAAGATGAAGAAATAAAACGGAATTATCAAACTCTAACCTCAAACTAACGTTTGATTTCGTTCTGTATTGGACCACATAATCTCAATAAAGTTCAAATTTTAGACTCGTTTTCTGTTCAGTTGTAAAGGAAATAAAAGGCTTTTAAATAAAGAAAATATTTATTTAATGTCATTTTTTTAAATGTCATTCTAAAGTTGGTTGTTTTTTGTTCTTTTTTTTCTCTTTCAATTAACAATTGTTTCTACGGAGTTAGTGCATTTAAAAATGATCGCTTTACAATCGCACTTCTTCCTAAATCAGGATCTTTCACTAAAAAAAAACTCAGTTCGGTTCGGTTCGGCTGAAATCGGGCAACGAAACGAGGTTTCGTTAATAGAGGTAACGTTAAACGAGGTATACCTGTATATATATATATGTACAGATTACTACTTTTTTAATAATATTTTCATGAGTTTTTCCGAAAAAATTCTAACAAATAGTTGGTTAGTAATCCCACCTCTGTTTCGATTCCTATGATATTTTCATATTAAATAGTAGCAAAATTTAATTATTAATTATTTTCCTTTCGATACGGATTTTTTTTTTTTGAGCAATCATTTTTTATGGTTTCATGTTTCTCTTAACTTCCCTTTCAGGTTTATTTTATTAATCTTTTTTGTTGTTGTTGTTGTGCGGAATAACGGTAAATAAGATACACAGAAAACTCAAGAGTCATCCTAAATTTCGTTTTTACCCGATCTGGTCTAGACGATTCAAGATTTTTATGTACTTGTTAGGATTACGAAAGAAGAGAGTGAAGGCTTGGAAAAAAATAAATATTGGTATAAATTAAAAAAAAAAAAAAAAAAAAACTTTTTATTACGATATAACAAGCACTAAAGAGGGATGAATGAAGAAAGATGATGGCTCACGAGCATTTTAAACGTCAATAATAATAATAATAAAAGGGTAATTACTACTATAAGAGAAAGTAAAAATAATGGTATGGGAAAACATGTAGATACTCGTCATAGGTTATTTACCATACGTGTATATTCTATATCCAAGAGAAAGTAAAAAATGGTTAGAAACATGAAAGTATTTTATTAAATGAATAAAGTCAAGGAAAATGTATTTGACGTCAAGTTAAAAAAATAAATAGCTAATTTCGAGGCGATCGGAAATTCGTTATCTCATCATCAGGCCTTATTGAAAAATATAACTATGGTTACATTAGTGGTCCAAATGTGAATTTCTATAAAATTATATTAAATAATGAAAAATTTGGCATATTTTGTTTCTGAAACGAGGTTGGATTCATATTAATACTTGAAATAATTTATTATTTTGAATAGTTATTTTATAATAATATTAAATAAGTAAATTATGAGTTGATGAAGGGCTCCATTTGGCGCTTCGATTCACTGAATAAAGTGAAGGAATATATATGATGTTAGATTAAATAAATTGCAAATTTCGAGGAGATCGATTTCCTTATTTAATATAACATCACGTTAGTGTGAAATATCTGAGTATAAATTCAGTTTAAACGTTAATGTTTTTTCTTTTTTCATCATCGGCGAAAGAAACTCATACAAAAATTGTACTTAGATATTTTACACTAACGTAAAGCCTGATGTTAATTAAATAACAAAATCAATCGGCTCAAAATTTGCCGTTTATTAATATTTAACTTAACGTCACATAATTTCTTCACCTTTTTCATTGAATATCTCAACATTGACAAATGGAATCTTTCATTAATTCATTCTTATTAAATATTATTATAAAATAACTATTCAAAATAATCAATTATTTCAAAAATTAATATGAATTCAACCACTTTCCAGAAATAAAATATGCTAAATTTATGATCTCTAAGGTTGAAAAATTGATCCACTCACATAATGAAACATTATGCTAAAAATAGACCAATTCGGCTAAAATTAATTATTTTGTATTAGGACAAGGCCAGAAAATGCATTAAAATTTTCAAGTCAATAAAACCTTAATTTACTTGAATCTAAATATTTGAAGAATGACCTAATATTTCAACATTCCTTTTCTCGAATATTGTAAAGGAACTAACTCATCTCCTCAATTAACGGAGATTTTAATGTGTTTAAATTGAGGGGAAAACAAAGAATAGGAAATAACTTCCAGATTGTATAAGAACGTCCTAAAGTCATAAAAACAATTAACCTATAATAATAACAGAGTGGGGGAGGAAGAGATGCATAACACGAAATTGGAATGAAACCATAAGCCTACTTGATGTTAGAAAAATGTGTCGTTGGAGTCTTCTGCTTGATATCAGTTGATATTTAGTGGTTGAGTGTAGCTGAGTAAATCCAATTACATGAAAACGGAGAGAGATCAGGGGATCAGGGGGAATTTGGGACTCGATTCCTCATTGGTCAATGCACTCGAGGCGACATCATTCTAGTGCAGAAGCACATGTCAATAAAAAGTTGGTCCCTGGATTCAATGCCAGTACCAAAAGGACCCTTTCTATTTCTATAGTCTTCCTCAGAAAAAATATTCTGAGAGGAAAGTACCCTAGATCCCCTCTCTCAAATAGATACTATTATTTACCGACCGTGAGAATATTTGTGATATATTGAATTTTTAATTTAAAAAAAAAAATGAAATATGCAAATTATGAATTAAAAATAAATTTTCATATGATGCTGAATGAAACAATGAAAATATTTAAGACGATTAATTTAATTATAAATAATAGCATCAAAATGAGATATAAAATTTTGATTTCCAATTAACCATATAAAATTAATATGGATTTCTGGAAAACATGAATGAGTGGCCGAGAGATTAAAGGTAACATTGTTAATAGTAATAACCTTCAAAGCCAAGGGATGTGGGTTCGGTCCCCAGGCAGTCTGATGAAAATTTTTTTAAACCATTTGGATACCAATTGATGTAAATATATGTATCTGACAAATTTGTATCGTAATAACTATATATGCCGAAATGATTAAAGAAAAAAACAATAAGTGATTTTTTACAATAACAATAACCTTTGCAACAAAGCAACGTGACGGAGTTTGTTAAAAATACTCTAATACAAGATAAAGGAGTATTCTGATGCATTTAGCATTTACTACGAGTACTATGGGCAAAGCCTAACAATGTAACATAACACCCTTGAGAGTGTGGTAACCCCTCCTCTTAAATATTAGTTTTTTAGCCGTTTCTGGGCTTCCTCCCTTTTTAATCCTGTAGTTTCATTCTTCCAATACCACTTCATTTTTGGATTTAAATTTGGAACGTTTTATATTCCTGGGCCGGCTCTAAACTAAGGCACACTAGACACAATCGAGAGCGAATGAATTTTTCTACACGTCTTTAAAATCGATTATATGGTTGCTTTCTCGGGAAAGTTTCTTGCAAGGGTTTTATAAAAAAAATTTTTTTTTCGAGAAGAAGGCAATTTGATCCAATTATGGCTGAAAATATTTTTGAATTGATAATAAACTAAAAAGTTTTATTTATTTAAAAAATGTACTGCTATTGAAGATATAATAATTCATGCCACTGAACTTTAGAAAAGAAATCCTTCAACAAATTTTATACGTATAATTTATTATTTAAAGTAACATTTTTCACAACTTTAATGCAACGAGATTCTTGATAAAACAATGATAAATGAATAAAATATCTATTCCTTTTTTTTATACTTGAAGAAAGAAAGTAACGTAATTTCGGAAGAAATGATATAGAAGATTGTGATCTCGGTGTCGGGTGAAATGTGGAGAGATAAAGAGGGAAGGGGGAAAGAGAAGTACACTCGTCAACTTCTCACCCTCAAGTAACCAGCCAGGTTGATTCTATAGATCAACATATTTCATTTTTAACGCATTAGGTTCAGCCAGCTCAGTTTGAAGATTAATTAAAAAAAAAATTCAAAAAAAGAGACTAAATTTGTTATTAACGTCATACTTAGGATCGGTTTTTTCAGCAGACTTATAGTTATATAAAAAGCAGTTATCTATACATGAAAAAACCGATCTTTAAACAGTTACCTTGTATATCAGTTTAGAAAATTAAAAATCAAAATTTTAAAGAAAAAAAAATTGATGTGGCTAGAACATAATCCAACTCTCAGGTAATCATCTTCATTCTTAGTATTTTCAATTTTGATTTAATTTATATGTGTACAGGTAGTTTTCATTTTACGAGGTCCCGATTTACGAATTTCTATCTTTTTCTGAGAAAAATAAAAATTTAATTTTTTTTTTTTAAATGTGACACGGATGAAAGGTTGGCGAGAAGGCTGCCTCGCTGCTCCCGGGATCCGTGCCACTCTCAAACTCTGACTGAAAATAAGTCTCGCTTTACGAGTTCTCAATTTACCAGCGACAATTCGGTCCCAACTAACTCGTAAAGTTGGGAACTACATGTTTTGAAAATAATAATAAATAGAATTAAAAATTATAAATTAAAAATATTTTATTTAAAATGCACTAATAAGAGAAAAATAAATTTTTATTTAAAATTATTGAATATTTTTAACAAAAAATAAAAGCATGAGCGCTCATTGAATATTTCATTTAATTTCCCATTAATGATATTTTAAGATTCATTGATCATATTTTTTCGCAATAACTTTTCAAATTTATATAATAAGTTATTTTCCTCTTATTAGTGCATTTTAAATAAAAGTGCTTTTTTTTTTAATTTTTATTTTATACGTTATAGTTATCATTTATTTATTTTTTTTCAATACAAATTAAAACAAAATTTTTTCAGAGCTTCTCGGATTGGCCACTAGAGGGGATTTTAAGGGAATTTTTATTTCCTTTTTTTGTAAGATACGCATATTTTTTAAAAACAAAAGTTGTTCAAAATAATGAATAAAACAATTTTGTATTTGAGAATTTTTTCGCTAAAGTTAAAAAATATGAACTTAAATAAAGCACCCCTGTAAATGGGTCGGCTAATTATACTATGTTATGTTGTCATCAGAACTGAGCTTATATACAAAATTTCATTAGCTTATCGGGAATTATTTCAAAAATGGACTGGACGATTTTGACAAACAGACAAAGGAAGTTAACGTTTGAAAAGAATATTATATGTTCATTTTACAGAGTCC
The DNA here is from genome assembly GCA_010014785.2 of Anisolabis maritima. Lineage (NCBI taxonomy): Eukaryota > Metazoa > Arthropoda > Insecta > Dermaptera > Anisolabididae > Anisolabis > Anisolabis maritima. The sequence goes on from JAAAKE020098244.1 coordinate 27,369, forward strand.
CTAACATGTTTCACCTAAAGACTAATTTGGCATCGAAGAATCCAATAAAAATCATCAGTTTGTTGGTTTCGTTCATCAACTGTGAATGAAGGGAGGGTTGGGTTTATTTTAAATGAATGTTTAAACCAAGGTATGTTTTGATTTAAAAGTTAGGCCTAATATTTTTTTTTTTTCATTGAAGGTGGGGAAGAACCCCCTCCTCTCTTGTCCACATTCCCATCTCGATTTCCATTCGTGGAATATTTTTTTGTCCATCCAAATATTTTACAAGACAAAAATTTTTCTCTATGAAGACCTCATAAATAACCTTGAAAAATTTGTCACTAGTAAAAATTACTTTCATTGTAGAGCAAGGACGTTAGATGGGCCAAGGACAGACATTCAACAAAATGTAACATTTAAAATTCAATCTTATTGACTTATTTAGGAGAGCGGTATAAAAATTTCGTGTTTCGTGTTCCGAATCATCTCTTAAGATAAAAGGAAGTGTTTAATTTATTGCGACACGGAAAATATATTTCTGAAGGGTTCAATTTAATAAAGAAATACAAAAATAGAATTTATTAAAATAAATTTTATATTATTTGAAAAAATAATGTATGTTTTTTATGATGAGATACAAGTGTATTTTTGAATTTCTAAGACTTGTTACAAATTTTTTTTATTTATCTAATCTAAATTTAATTTAAAAATTTGGAACGATTTTAAATATACAGTGGTGTGGCGGCCATGCGTTCCAGGATTACCGTCGTTATCCAAGGCTCAACCTTCGACTTGGCAATCCACGGAAAGGAAGAAAAACAATAAACCAAATTAATCACATAATCAAGCGTCGTTAACCAAAGCCTGCGTTACTCTTACATCCATTCGTCGTTACCTAAAGCAATGGTGTGTAGATTTTTACAGACCAATCATTTTTTTAAATTTATATATAATTAATTCGTCATAGAACATGCCAATAATTTTTCTGGAATTGGCCCAGACAAATATTCTAAAGTATAAAAAAATTTTAAAGACCTAAAACTTGGGATATGGTCAATATCTTAAATCCGCCCCTATTTGGATGAATTTTATTATAGTAGTGAGATATAACATGGATGGTTGGCAGGGGAGGGTAAATTACAAAATAATAATTATATTTTTATTTACAAAGTGAGATCTTGTTATGGTTATTATTTTCTATGATGCTTGGTAAGCACCATAATTAATTTTAATGGAGCAATTTAAAGAGTATATATAATTTTATAAAATTATATTGTTTATTTCTATCCCTAATCTATGTCAGCATATATTGAAATAATTACAATTAATTTTATATAATGGAATCTGGAATAATTTGCTGTCATTTTCAGATGGTCGAAATATCTCTGTTAGTAGATTACAATAATAAGAAAAAAGACAAACAAAAATTTCACCTGGGATATGATCTTTACAAATAAAATTCAATCAAATTATGAGGCGGATTTAAGATATCCCATATGGTATAAAAAATAAAGTAGACTCAAAAGGTCAAATGAAAAATCGAAATTTTTATATATATATTTCCTCACGGGCCGTAGTTTGGAAACCCCTATATTTATATTATCCTCCTCAAAAGCATTATATGTTATGTTTCGTCTTAATGGAAAATTAGAAAACCTACATGAAATGCGAAAATTCTAAATAAACAAATTATGAAATTTGATGATTTTATATTTAATATAGCTCTCCTAAGATGAAACAAAAGATATATGTTGCCCAATTATTTTTGAAGGGGGATATTATATATATTTTATTTTGAATTTAAATTTTGAACATCTCAGCACATCTAAATGAACTCCCAATGGATCCACGTGGTGGCTACAAGGCGCGGTGTTGAACAAATCAAAATATGAAAACGCCAGAAAAAAAAAAAAAAAAAAAATTTATATATAAACTCAGACTGAGAAATTGTTTTAAAGTAAACACAAGTGGAAAAGGGATATTCCTCATGAGCGGAGGCAAAATAAGAGGAGGGGGGATTGTACTATTTGGAGTGTTTTATGATTCCAAACTCCAAAGTAAAATATTATATCAATAATTTTTTTTTTTTTTTAGGATTCCCATAAAATTAACTTAAATAGCGTATGAACCATCATCGGGCCGAAAAAAAATCATATCGAGGTCTAAATAACTATAATGTGTTTGAAGTACAAAATTTCATATACAAGATTAGAATTTCATCCAAAAAATGAGTGTTAGTTATTTAATCTAAATAAAAAGAAAAATGAGCTAGTCAAGAGCGATTGCATCCTAGTCGAAAAGGTTTATCATAAGAAAACTGCACCAACACATCTACAAATATACTCTGTACCAGTGGTTCCCAAACTGTGTTCCGTAAGCGTTTCGAAACTGTTCCGCGGTAATTGGATAAATTCCAAATCATATAAAATTACTGTTTGTGTGTGAAAGAGACTTATTAAATATTAAAATATGATTATAAATATTGAATTGAAATTGTAACCATTATTAATAAATGATATAATATAATTTATATAATAAACAACAAACTTATTTCATTTTAATTTGGGTAAGTGTTCTGCAAAAAATTTTTACTCACAAAACGATTCCAGACTTTAGGGAACCACTGCTCTATGCAATGGAGGAGTGGCGGGGAAATGACAGTCCGCTGAGGTTATTGCCAGATTTTCACACATTACTTACAAACGGCAACGTTTTAGTCGTCTGTCAATAATGAAGATATATTAAATAAAGTATAATTGCGCTATAATCTCTCTGACTTCTTCCATTCCTCCATTATTTTTAAATTCTAAGAGTTTAAAATAGAAAATAAGAGAAAAGAGTGTAATATTTTAATCAAAAAGAGGATTGTCCTGTAAAAAAAGGATGCTTAGTTTACTTCCTTTTTGATATAAAAAAACAAATGAAGTGAGACGAAAGACTAATAATAGAAAGGAATGTTATATGAAATAAAACATAATTCTTTTGTCTTTTGTGCAACATAAAATAACAGAGCTATTAAAAGTTACAAGCTTAGTAATGAAACTCAAGAGCAAAGGAGAGTAATTATAAACTTTATGTCGAACTCGTCTAATCTTCCAGTTGTGCAATAATGCCTAGATAATTGACTAGATAAGGCTGATCACTTTATTAAATGTTTGTAATAAATTCTACTAAATCCTAACCTAATGGTTAAAAAGTTATCATATTGAAAAATGAATGAAGATTAGCTTAATGCTTTCATTGATTTAGTGTTGACATTGATAAAATCAAAGCATTAAAAAATCTGATTTATATGTTTCTTCAAACAAGAGAAATTTTGCTATGTTTAAAAAATTAAAAAATTTACGGGAAGTGATTACACCACAATTAATAATCAGATATTTCACATTGGCCTGATTTTTATATTAAATAAAAAAAAATCGCCTCGAAATTTACAATGTATTTATTTAACATGACGTCAAATACATTTCTTCATTGAATCGGAACCGCAAATAAATTATATATAACAAACAAAAATATGTAAACTTAATTTAAAATTTTTTTAACATTCGTTAAGTTATAAGAGCATTTTAGGAGGAGCTTGAGTTAAAAAAGGAGCGGGGCTTTACACCAACTCTGACTGCTAACTAATCTAAATTTTGAAAAATTGTAATTGTTATTTTAGTTCATATGCTTTGTGTCAATTTATTAGATATAAATAAACTTAAAGTGAAGGAATGTATATGGTTCATTTGATGTCGATAAGAAAAGAACCTCATGTAATGTTTAATTTATACTCAGATATTCGAAAGACTTGATGATGTTATATTATTAATAATACAATTTATTTAATTAACCTGATGTCATTTCGTCACTTTCTTCATTGCATCAAGATGTCAATTTAAGTCCTTCATCAAATTTATAAAAATAAAAAAAAAACTTAATTTTTAAATTACATTGAACAAGGAAAAAAAATTGCAATGAAGGTGGGGGTTTATGGTTCGAATTTCTTCTTCACAACGCATACACTCCGGAGATTCTTTTGAAAATTGTCGAACTATATATATTGTTTTACAATTTTTTTTATATTCTTCATTTTTTTTTTTTTTTTTTTATAAATTGTTAGTTACCATTATTTTGCTTTATTTCAGTGTAGTAGTGAAACCGTTTACAAAAAAAAAATGCTATCTCATTAATGTCGGTACTCTTTACTAGTTTTTTTCGAAACTGATGTGTACACCCAGTTCGTAACAACCTGGATGGTATACCACCATTAAACATTAGAAAAGAGCAAATAAGTATAAATTACAAGACAAGTTCGACATTTCTTGCGCAACAGAATGCAGATGCGATCGTTCTATAACACTGCAAAAAACAAATGCAATTTTTTACAACATTGGAAGCAATAAAAAGAGAAAATATAGAGAAAAAATTAATAATTAAGGTAGGTTAAATTTTAAATACAAATAGGACTTATTTAAAATAAGTGTTAGTTATAGAAAAATGTACAATGAGATTATTTAACATAAACGTTTTAAAATAATTAATTATTAGCGAGTTAGTGAGTGTAAGGATAAGCAAATCCAAGAGTGAATGGGATTTCCCACAAGACAAATATCTTGCAAATATTATCATATAGACCCATTGACTTGTTTTTAAGGTAAACTAAAATCTTACCTTAAATATCGATAAAATCAAAATGGCAAAAGACATTACCTGAAACAATATCGAAATATCAATAATAAATTAAAAAGGACCAATCCTAAGGGATGAATATTTCTCTTGGCTTGAGGTCGGACAGTATATATTTGTTTTAATACCAGGGAGGGCTTGAATTGTTGATACACAAAACTATTCAACAGAATAACTAACCATCATGATTTCACCTACGATTTTGAATGTTTTTCCTTAAAAGCTCATTTATTTGATTTCTAATTTGAGTTTGAGGCATCTTTAAATAAAAAAAAGCGCTACTCCACATCAAATCCTGATTCTAAAATTATTTTATAATCAAATTTTGCATATCAGAAGATCAAGGGTGTAAGTGGCATAGTGAAATGAGAGAAGAAATGTTCGTCAGTCTTAGGTAAAAATGATGATCGGCTGGTGTAGATTTATTCGTTCCACAAACCCTTAAGGCCTTTATTCTGGATGAGGGATGGATTAGCACTTTCTTATCCCAGGAGGAGAGATTAATTTTATAAATTTTATATTAATTTATAAAATCCTCAAAAATCAAAGTCTCGGTTCGATTTTAATAGAATCAATTAGTCGGGATGTTTGTGGAATTACAGAGAGGCATAGAAAGTGATTTCCTTTCTCTTATATATAAAAAAGAGAAAGTATCGTTCAGATTGGTTGAAGACGTTATGTAATATCATCTTTGGGCTCTAGAGTGGGATTAGATTAATGGAACCTGAACCGGCCGGATTATATATATAAACATGAGATAAATTAAATACTAGATAAAATATTTTTAAAAGTAGGCAAAATAGAAGGTAAATCTGGGAGAGATGGACCATAAAAATAAAATAAACAAAAAACAAAATAAAATAACTTTTGTAGTGAAAATAAAACAACTAAGGATTAATTAAATTGGCTAGAATTAGATCAAATAAAGTGCTACAGGTGAAATATTTGACTGGTCCATCTCTTCCGGATTAGCCTATGATTGTCACCAACCCTTTTCCCAACAAGTCCACTGATAATTAATTTTACCTGATTCTACCATTCAAAATTTAGAGAAAGAAATATTTTTAATTTCTTATCAAAACGCGTTAAAATTCAATTATTAGATTTTTAGTAATTATTTATTACGTTCATCTAAGAAGGGTTAATCTTAATATTTTTATTTAGCCGTAGAGATAAAGAAGTGTTTAAACTAAAATAATACCAGTGAGATTATCAAGCAAATTTAATCATTGGGATCTTTAATCGTATTTAAGCATTGTGTCTCCCAGAAGATTTAATACAATGAATCTATTCAAAGGATTTAAGGTCCCTACGAATTATGCTTTTATAAACTAATTAATTAATAAGAAGCTTTTGTATGTCCAAAATACGATACAATGTCTTTTTCGTTTCATCACAGATAATTTTATGCGTGGGAGTTGGAGTGCTAGCTCTTCTCACGCACGGTGTGGATTACATAAATTAGTCATTTAATACAATATTTAATAGATTTTTCAACTTAAACCAAATGAAAAAGTAATTTATACGTTTTACTTTCCTATAACACTCCAAAGGTAATGTATAGGAAAGTTTAGTAGTCGTAATTTTTTCCAAAATCGAGATTTCAACAGTATGTGTGTGTAGATACAGGTGACTTCACGGATTGTAAAAAGATTTTAGATTTTATAGAAGACTTTAATTAGGGTAACATCAACTTTTGGCAACAATCGTGGTACTTAATTTGTAGTTCAAACCTGGAAAATCAAAATATATCAATAATTAACTTTAGCTTAATTATATCCATATACAAAATTGTTCATCAGCATTTTGTTTGAAAAAACTTTTCTAGTTTTTTAAGATAAAGGACGTAAAAAAATCTCAGTCGATTTATTCTTGTATCGATTCTAATTCCTGTATGTTCATTTATTATATTTGATAATGTCTGATATATATTTTATTTATGAAATTGATAACATGGGGCACAAGTTTCGAGCCCAAGGATTTCTTACTATGACTGTATGTTATCCAAATTGTAATTTTTAAGACAATTTTACTGTAGAGAATATAATATATAGACTTATAATGAGAGCAGAGATCATTTCGAAGTTGAATAAATATTTCTTAACGTCTTATGTGACACCACTATGTCGTGGTGATATTGGTATATAATAAATCTAAACTCGCAATTATTAATTTAATGAAAAAATATATAGCTAATTGCCGAATTACAAAGCGTTTTCATGAAAAATATTCTTATTTGAAATATTTCCACCCGAAGTGCTAATATAAGCGAAGTATTATTAAATATTGGATTCAGTCCCAGGATTTAGAGAGGATCTCGACGGACCAGTACAGGCACGTATTTAAAAAATAATTTTCTAATATTATATTTTCTATTCAAAAGAAATGTTTAGAGGAAAACAATAATTTAAATATTACTTATTTTGTATATACTATCTAAAGCAGTGTTTCTCAACCATTGCTCCGCTAAATGATAGCTGTAACCTTGTGCCAAGGTGAGAAAAATGGCGCAAGGCAAAAAGGTTGAGAAACGCTGATTGAAAATATCTAGTTTTAATTATTCGCATAATTCTTTAGAATTATATAAAAATATTAATCTATTTTACTATAATCAGAGTTGCAGTGATCAGTACTATAAATACTATATATTTTTATTCAGTACTTTTAAACTTAATGTAATGAGGAGACTAGCAATGAAATTGTTAGTAATTTCTTTAAGAAGTTCTGGAAGTGGTTGGTAATAACAGTAAATTCCAATACTGCTTAAAAGTACTTAACAATAATCACTTAGAATACAATACTGAGTAATGGTTCTTGTACTTAGTAATGCAATTAAGAATAAAAAGATTTCTGATACTCTGAGGTATAGATATTGTTATCAAATATTGGACTACAATAGTATTATTACATTTGAAATAAATATTTTATAAATTTTTATCGACTTGTAAAACAAATTAGGTGTCTATTATTCAATTAAACTAATTTAGTAATTTCTTAAATATGTTTTATAATACAAAATTTTTTAAATATAGTAATTTTAATATTCTTTTTTAATAATTTTCTCGGATTTGTTTATAAAACCCCTTCAACTAAATTATTAATAGAATTCAGCAGTTGGTGAATCTCTTTCTTCGAAATGTGAATTATAAACAGTAATCTTTAAATAGGAAGGAGGAAATCTCTTCAATTTTTTTTTCTTTTTCATCATTTATTTATTAGGTGAAAAATAAACACCTCGAACCGCGGGGGAAAATGGTAATGGGCGAAATTAATTGATTTTTTTTTCTTTCCTGTTGAGTTAAATTTTGCAAGACGCCTCCACCCTCATCACTCAAGTCGTCATCTCTCCTCTTCATTTTAAATCCAAATGATTAAAAATTTAATAAAAAGAAAATCTTTTTTTTTTTTTAATATCTCTGTCCATTTCCATTTCTCTTTTAATCTAAAAATAAGAAATAAAATTATTTGTACGAGTCAAATGCGAAAAGAGAGATATAAAGAAATTTTTTTATTTACCTTAAGTGAGGTTTAAGAAGCTAATGAGGACATGGATGACTAGTTCCCTCCGAATTGGATTTTGATTTCATTGAAGCTTCTACAATAAAATATCCCCCATTCTGTTGCTCTCTTCAGGAATAATTTTAATAGAAATTACATCTAAACTGATGTAATATTTATGGAAATGTCTGAACCTATTGTTCAAATTTTTTATTTGTTTTGGATTTGTAATATGTAAAATAATGTAAGATGTTGATTTGTATTTATATACAGACGACTTGTGCCTCTAATTAGATCGAGTTTAATAAATTTACTTTATTTATTTATTCATCTTTCTTTTTCACTCAGAGGTTCTGGTTAATACGTGATGGCGACCAAGAGTCTCCCAAGCTAAGACTGGCATTTCTTCTAATCATATATGTAGGTCTTCCTCCCTCCCATAGTGTTCCAAACGCTGGCTTGCTCCTCTCTGGGTCATATAAAATTTTAAATGCCGACTTTTAATCATGGAATTATACAAAGAAATAAGAAGATTCATTTTTCTTTTAAAACTTTAAATGTAAAATCTTTGTAAAGAATGGCCTAAATGTTGTGTTTTTACGAATTAACCCACATGGTAAAAGCGAAAAATTATTCATTAAGACTGGCGTTTCTTCGGTTCCCATTATGTCAGTCTTTTCATTTGTCTGATCTTAGTTACAATTTCAGCTAAAAATTAATGGAATAAGACATGGAAGAAATATATTTAGTGAAATGCTCCGAAGTATTTATTTCTAGAGACGTAGAATTATAGAAGCTGATTAGCTGAGCGAATGAACCAGTGGACTTTCTAACTATGTCAATTCAGGATAGACTCACCTGAAGTAAATCCCTGAATTAAACCTAATGAAAATTATGATGTTTTCGATTCACTGCTCCAGAGTGGACCAGGCATGCGCAGTTGTTAAATCTAACTAGAAAAGAACAACTGCACATGCCCAGCCTGTTCTGGAAAATTATTGTTCTCTAGTATAACCATACTGGGAATTATATTTAAGATTATAAACCTAGGAATCTAGACATGGTGTTTAGATTAAAAGAAAAATATTTATAACTAAAAACCAAATACGAAAGGCCTAATTGGTCGCCCATCAACAGGAGATTAATAATTTTTTAAGTTTGTGAAGGAAGACTTCGATGAAGATTGATTCAAAGATTGACAAAAGAAACATTGATAAATAGAAAAGTAAAATAAAAATATTTTTTTTTAATATTTATTTTATACTTTTTAGTCCTATTTAAATATTTTTTTGAAACCAAAATTTTTTCAGAGCTTTTCAAGTTAGGCACTAAAGGCATTGCAAACACTAAAAATTCTGATTTATGAATTTTTATTTCTTATTAAATGTGTTTTTTGAAAGAAATATAAAAATTTTTTAAATCAAAAGTTATTCAAAATGATGAATAGAACAATTTTCTATAGGATTATTTTTTCGCGAGGTTAAAGAGATATTTTGATTTTTCAGGTTTGAACTTCAAATGGAGTATCTCTATAAATACATCAAATTTTGCATCGTTTTTCTGATCATCGAAAATGAGCTTATATTCAAAATTTCATATCTCTAACTTTTCGGGAAGTGTTTTAAAAGTGGATTAGATGTCCAAGCAGACAAAGCAAGTTAAATAAAAGCGTTTCAAAGGAAGTTTATTCTTTAAAATAAAATTATTGACTTTTTAAATTAAAGAGCTAATCTGTACAAATCATAGAATTATTTCGGATCGGAGGTTAGATGAGTTTTCTATTTTATTATTGAGTTTAACAGGGAGTAAGTAGATAAGCCCTTGACTGGCGTTTCTTGTTTAGGACAATTAGTACTCACTGGATGAGGGGTAATCATACTAGGGCAATTAGGAATCAAGTGTCGAGCAAGTACCTCGGTCAAGTACCTCTTCCGCAGTCTGGCTTATATTCCAACGAGGTTTTTCAAACATGAACTTATTATTAATCCAACCGGGTTAAGTTATTTCTATTTCATATCAGATTATTTAACATATTTTAATTAATCGTAATGTCATGACACGGATTGACGTTTTTAAATATTAAGAGATCAAAACATAATAACACGCTAATTAATCGTTCTTTACTAAAATAAATCCATATTTTTGTATTTGTGATTCTAGCTTTAATTTCGTCATGATAAAATTGTTCAGTTAATTTTGAGACGAAATTCACATGATATTATTTCATGATGAGGTCTGTTCGCTCAGAATATTGTAATAATTTAATACTAAAATAATATTTTTATTTCCAAGAGAAATTCAACTATTATTTTAAGTTCAGAATAATATCTTACATATTATCATATTTCAAAAGGAAATAAAAAAATGTTTTTTTCTCGAGATATGTCTTCATCTCTCTTGATTTTAAATTGATTCTTGGTAATTCTCAAAACATGTCAGACATTTATAAAATTAGATGGTCTATACAAGAACGTAGCTAGTTAAAGATACATGAAACAAGTTAGCTAACTAACTAACACGCTTTAAGTTTAGTTTTATTAATAAATAAATTACATTATTGATTTAACTGTGGTTAATTTGTATTAGATATAACGTTTCGGCCACTCATTCTGTGATCTTCAAATACAAATCACAAAGAGTCTTGAGAACTACAATCAAATAATAAACTCTGTGATTTATATCTGAAGAAGGTCATAGAATGAGTGGCTGATTTGTATTTAATACAAATAAATCACACTTAAACCGAAAATGTTATTTATTTAGGATAACAACTGTGAGAGTTTCCAAAAAAAAATATCTAAATTTAGCTCTTTCAATTATAATCTTCTTTTTTCGAGGAACTATTTCTTCATCTATTAAAAGAGAAAAAGTCGCAGAGGACTAAAGCTGGAGACTAGGGTGGAAGAAGGAGCAAATCTAACAATTTATTAATAAATAAATTAGATTTTTTGTTTAATTGAGAATTTTTAGTATTAAATGCAGCGTTTCCGTCGCTCATTCTTCAGGTACAATTCAGATAGAAATCACAAAGAGTCTTACTTCTAGAGATATACTTTTTTAAGTAAAAAAATTCAAACTTCAAAGGCTTTAAAAATTTATTATTTGACTGACTGCTTGTGTAGTTGATTCTATAGAAAAGCAAATGTCAGAAAGAATATCATACTTCTCATCTTAGCGCTATCTTTATCACAAGTAACTGACTTATCACCCCAACCCCTGCCCTTCATCGTTCTTTAATTAATTTACCGCTTTCAAAAATATTTATTTTACATGATTTGCCCAGCTGGAAACCACAAATCACTCCGCAGTAATTTTTTGTAATCTTGCACGCAACCCTTGTGTCAGATTTGTTGATAGGAATCATGAAAACAGTAAACAATTCATTCATTTGTAAAACACATTTAAATATATTTTAGGATAGAAAAGTCAATTACCATTCCAACACGTATTATCATCTGAAATAAAAATTATAAAGTAGATAGTTGTACTAGAGTAATAATTTATTTTAGGTGTATAATTTATATAATAGGTTGGAGAAAAAGAAATCCATTATTTTTCGCTAGATGGCTCTAGTGATCTATATCTCGTGAGGTATTGATCGCATAGGTTCATACTTATACTCGTTGGAAAAGTGATATTCCGGACTAAAAAAATTCTTTAACAGTTTTGTGATTGATCGATTCAGTTGCGAGATTTAAGGCGTAAAGATGGACATCAACAAAGAGAAAATTAGATCTATTTTACAATTTTGCCAGGCGGCTGAAATTGTGAATAGTCTTAATGGTCCCGATACTGTCAGAGTCAATCATGCGCAATTTTGGTTTCGTCGAGTCCCTTTCGGTAATTTTTATGTTAAAGATGCATCTCGCACAGGTAGGCCCGTCGTCGAAAATGGCGATAAAATCATGGAAATGATCGAAGTCGAAAATGGCGATAAAATCATGGAAATAATCGAAGTAGACCGGCATGTTAGCAATCGTAGTATTGCCCAGGAACTGAAGATCGACCACAAAACAGTTTTAAACCATTTGCATAAATCTGGATTCAAAAAGAAGCTTTATGTTTGGGTGCCACAGGAATTGACGCAAAAAAACATGATGGACCGAATTTCCATCTGAGAAGCCTTGGCCAAACGAAACCAAATCGTGCCATTTCTGAAACGGATGGTGACTGGGGATAAGAAATGGGTTACATACGACAATATTGTGCGAAAACGATAGTGGTCAAAGCGTGGCGAAACGGCTCAAACGGTGGCCGGCCAGGAAGGTTTTGCTGGGTTTGGTGGGAATGGAAAGGAAACATCCACTATGAGCTGCTTCCATATGATCAAACACTAAATTCAGACCTCTACTGTCAACAATTGGACCGTTTGAAGCTAGCGATCAACCAGAAACGGCCAGAATTAGCCAATAGGAGAGGCGTTGTGTTCCATCAGGACCACGCCAGGCCACATACGTCTATAGTGACTGGCCAGAAATTCCGGGAGTTTGGTTGGGAAGTTTTTATGCATCCACCTTATAGTCCGGACCTGGCATCAAGCGATTACCATCTTTTTTTTGTCATTGCAAAACTTCCTTGGTGATAAGAAATTGTCCTCAAGAGAAGATTGTGA
>JAAAKE020098245.1:0-19030 GCA_010014785.2 Anisolabis maritima
ATGTTTTCTACTCTGTTGGTCCTAAAAATCGCTCCAGTAGAAAAAATGAGATTGGCTTGAAAACTTCTCTTTTTTTTTTATTATCAAATAGAAAAAAATTCAGATAATCATTAAATATTTTGTGCGGGCCTCAGTAAAAAATTAAAATTATTGAAAAAAAAAAATCTAACATCTTATTATTATATAATAATTTATTTGATATGCTATTAAATTTATTATAAAAAAAACGCTTATTCAAAATTTTTGTAGATGGAGGGGGGGTAAAATGATACTCGCCTCAGACGGTAAAACACCTGTGTTTGTGGGGCAACTGACATGATAGGCTAGTATATATTTACCTTTTTTTTTTTTTTTTTTTTTTTTTTAAATAAATAATACAAATTGTGTCCTCTTAATAAAAAAAATAAATAACCCCACCACACACATTTTGAAATGATAATTTCAAGTTATTAAAAGATAGTGTTATCATTGATCCCTTCGTTGTCAGTATTATTTCATATTTTGCATATGGATCTGCACCAAAAGATGATTATATTGTAAATGAAAATTCCTTCAAACGAATTTACCCTATTCTTTCGTCAAACAACCTAAATCAGGGTTTCCCAAATTCTGTGTCGCGAAAAAATTTTAGAATATATGTTGAACTCGCTATTATTTATCTCATTGTTCTGCATTAAGTAATTTATTTTAAAGAGATTACTTATGTGGGTCGCGAAAAAATATCTTTTGTCTGAGCGAAATTTTGGTAACCCCTGACCTAAATCGATTTTAAATCTTTAAGACTTTTGACCATACCTTCCTTTCGGTGGCCAACATCTTAATATTATTATTCCTCTCCTCCTCCTCCAGTTCAAAGAAAAATATTTTTTATGATGTCATTGATCCCTTAATTAAATGATGACGTCATGATCAAATGTTTTTCATACTTTCTTGTTTTCATTCTTCTTATGACTGAATAAATCACAAGAGTTGTAATAAAATGGAAATTTTGATTTTTTTTTTCCTTTCAGAACAAAATTAAGTAAAAAAAATCTGATGGGATCATCATACTACATTTATTATATCTTATATACAGTATAAACTTGATTATCCGGACTAATTAGGACTAATGGTTGTTCGGAAAATCAAATAAATTGAAAAAAAAAAATAGTACGATACCTCCAATGAAACATATATAATAACATAAACCTATGCAGAGTGGCCCAAAAGTCAGTTTACCAATACAATGTTTCAATATCCGGTTTTTAATTCTTAGGTAATATAGATATTTTAGACGGTCATGCCAAATCATAGATGTCAATAGTTGACTTTTGTCGTGCGATTGCGTCATCCTTCAGAGCCTTATATGCGGAATTATAAATCAGGGGTGGCCAATAGGTACATTGCAATGAAATTTTGGTCCTGGAACTGATTAAAAACATAATATGTCTACTCCTAAATAAAAATCCTCTTTTTACATATTTTCTTTATTTTTTAAATAAATATTTTTAATTGAACAAGTAGATCGCCATCACTTTTTTTTAATAGATATCGAGGACAATGAATCCTGTTTTCAAAAAAACATAATAATATTGACCACATAAAGTTGTTAATTGAGGATTCTTTTAAACATGATAATAATAATATCAACAAAGAATTAATTGTAATTCGCTTGAAGAGAGAGAGATATAAAGCTTGCATCGAGCACAAGGATCAAAATTGTCGCTAATATTTGTTCATATTTTTATAATAATAAAAATGACTTTTGGGCCACTCTGTATATGGTCTTTTTTTTAGCATCTGAGACCATGTAGATTCCATCATGATATATTTATATTAATTAATATAATATAAATAAATTTTTGTCGCTCATGGCGCAAAGGGAGCCTCTTACCTTTGACAGATGCTTTCGCCGAATTCGAATTCAGTTGAAATACAAGGAAAACAAATAAAAGTCCCCAACATTTAAATATTTATTTTATTTATTAATTGCAATTTATTACGATTGCGAGTCGATTGTGCATTGTACCCATTGCACCCCGGCACGGAACGAGCCTATCGGACCATGAATCTAAAAACCGGTATGTCCGGATGAAAACCGACCTAGTGGCAACGCTGCATATTTTCCTAACAATCAATTTTTTCACGTTGTCGTTTCTTTTTTTAAACGCTTTTATTTATCTCGCTTTATCTGTCTGTTTGACTTGACAGTAACTTGTAGCAATTTTTCAAACCCTTCCCGATGAGGTAGGAATCTGAAATTTTGTTTCCCGGCTCCGTTAACATTTTAAATTAACGAAACTTACAGGAAGAAGATGAAACGTGAAAAATAATTAACTATTAACGAAAAATATAAATTTGTTCTAATCATTTTTAATTGAAAAAAATTTTGTATCTTTTACCAGCGAAATAAAAATTCATAAAAGTGATTGGAGAGCCTCTAATCGTCTCCTCCTTTAGAAACAATATAACACAATACAAAAAGGCGAGAGAAATTTTAATTAAAAAATTACAACCAAATAATTTTTTTTTTAATTTAATTTAGATTATTAAACGACCTACGTCCTCCACTTTGTTTTTCAACCCTGGAGTAGTGGGGAAATAAATATTACCCTGATTGAGATCTTCTATTATTTATTCTTTGTCTTTTAATGCAATTTATATTCTTAGATGAGATCATTTGTAAAAAGAGTGAGCGAAGGAGCAACATTTGATTAGTGTTTATTATTAAATGTAATCTATCGTTAATACATGCATGGACATGCATGGCTATTAATAACAATTTTGGGGACTCTCGTCTTTCTTCATTATTCATGTATGCACTCGTGTTTGTGTGGATACCATCGGAATTTTTATATCAACTTAAAATAAAAAAAAAAAAAATTGTCATCTTGATATAAGAACAACAACAACAACAACAACAATAATAATAATAATAATTTGGTAGATTAGAATAGAAGAAACAAGACAGTTAACAAATTACCTACACTTTAACAACGTTTTGGATATTAATCATGACTTTTTTTCATCAGGAGAAGGAATTAAAACTCAATGTGTGTGGATTTGTAGATAAAATACAATTACACTTTTAAACATGAAATTAGTTTAACATGAATAGTTGATATGTTTTGACTAAAATCGGAAACAATTTATTTATTTTTTTGTATAATTTTGTATCTCAATTACACAATTAAAGAGAGAGAAAAAAAAGTATATTTTGATTTTAGTAAAAAATGATTCTGAATACTTTACTCTTGGAGTTTATTTATAAAATTTCATAAAAGTTTTTGATATAAGAGTCAAATTAAATTTTAAATAACTTTTGTTATAGACATTTTTTTTCAAAAATAAAAAAAAAAACTGTCGTTATTGAAATAGAAAGAATTTTGATCTGATCATGTGACTAAAAATCATGCGACCCGATTAAAATATAAATTTTTTTATCCATTGCTATTACATTATTTATTTATTTAAAATGTTCCCGTATTGAATACGTATTTGAGAGCCAAATCAAAAGCTTAATTAATAAACAAGCAATCTTCAAGCGCTTCCCTTTGTGAGTGAAGGTTAAGTGTTCTTTTGCTTGAGCGAGTCCCTCGGGATTTTCTCCCTGCGGAATATTAGAAGGGAGCTTTTTTCATTTGGCAGATGAGCAGGACAGCAGATGGTTCCTAACGAGGAAATTCTGTTTCTATTCAATCACTGTTTTCCTCTTTGGTTATAAAGTTCTTTTTTCTTTTTAAAATAGCTCCATTTTACTTGAAGAAAACAGGATTATTCAATTCGTCAAGACTTTCGGCCACAATCGTGTCTCAGACTAATTCATTTATTTTGTGGCCTCAAAAGGAAAGGACCTCAATTACTGGAGATTTCCATTTCGGGGATTAGAGAAATCTAATAACTTTTCTCAAAGTATACATCAAGGCCAACAACACTGAAAATACGTAAATAGAATCGAGCTGTGCAGCTTGAACGAAAACTTTAATCCTTAGATATTTTTTTATCTTATCTAATCTTTTTTTCTGTAAATATCACTGATGAATGTTATTATTTGTGTGTTTATTTAGACACTAGCTGCGCAGCCCCTCGATTTTTCGGTATTGTTGGAATCAGGGTCGTAAGAATGTGAGTTGCACAAATTTACATATTCAAAGCTCAAGCTCAACAATAAATTGTTTAAATCCACGTGACAAATAAAAGTTGGGCGTTTGTTAAATGGTTATAGCATAAAAACAAATCTTAAAGTATTTTTACTTTTTTAGATTGGTGAAAAGGGAGGGAGGTAAAAAAATTTAGAAAATCTTAAAAAAAACCCTATCAAATATCAATAATGAATAACCTTTTGAAAATTTGAAAATATCACTTTAAGCTAAAAGCTTTTAAAATTGTCCACATGGGAGCGTTGTGATCGGAGCTAAAACATTTACTGTGCATATCTTTGTATTATTCCAAAAACTTTTTTGTTCTTTCCTAATTTTCAGAGCATCTTCAGTTTAAAAATAATATATAAAAAAATTTCAAAGCTCTTTTTGCTCTTACTATATATATATATAAGTGAACAAGTAAAATGGCTACATGTACTTACAACTGCCCGAGAAGTTCATCGGATGTGTGATGGCGTCGTATCTATCGATGCTTAAGGCCACAAGGACGTAGGTACTCGAGTAGGTCACCACCACCTGTAAGAAAAAATATTTATTTTAAAATGCTCTTAATTTGTCTACAAAAATCTTTTTATTTATTTATCAAAATATGGAAAAATAATTTTTTCCCAATTGAAATAATGGGAAAGTGAGAGACCAAATCAAAAAAAAAAAAAAAAAAAAAATCCGGGGGGTTCTAGCACAAAAAGCAAAAAAAAAGCTTAGGGGTTTCCTATTTCCTATTTCATTCTCGTTACTAGAAAAAAGGCGGCTGCAAATTAATCTGTCAATTTTATAATTGAATTTGCCACGGATGAGATGATTTTGAAACCCACAATATTTCGAAAAAAAAATTATAATTTCTCTTCTTATTTATTCCTTGGATTCAAATGCTTAATTAAATTTTTTTCTTATGCATTTAACGCATGGGTGGACGAAACAGAGAGCGAGTTGACTAGTTCATGTTTCAATTAACCACCAGTATGAAAAGGCGTAAATCAATTAAATATGTGAAATAATATAAAATTAGGCTGCTACTTTTGATCTACACAGTCACTGGAATTACAAATATTATTTTCAAAAATGTATTGAATAGATATGGCAACGTTGCATCCATATAACCAATGAGATTTAAGAACCAAAGATTATTAGATTATTACAGCAAGAGTAGATTTTTTTGTGGGGGAGGGGAATAGAGTTATAAAGAAAAATAGGGTCATTAAATATGACTTAATTAATTTTGACTAAATTTTATAAAATTGTAATTTAAATTGGTATATTTGTTTTAAATATGCTTCATTTTCATTTTTTTTTTAATAAAGTCAACGAAGTTACATCACTTTCCCATCGACTTTAGCCATCGCTATCCCCTATATCCACTGGGAATATAAGATGGCCGCTCTACAATCCTATCGAATATGCAAGTCATGTCAAGTTGATTTTTATTAGTTATGTTGTTTATATAAATAAATATCATTCCATTAATTGAATTTAAAATAAAATCGGAGTCTAAATGGCTTCAAATGTCGATAAACTTAAAAAAAAAAAAGAAAAAAGTCAAAGAAATTAAATAAAATTCCAGTTTTCTATCTATGACGTATATTTTTTATCTTATAGTCAATTTTTTTTCTTTTTTTTTTTAATAAAAATCTTCTCCCACTCAACGGATTGTTATAAAAATTGGTCAAGGGCTGGAGATAAACGTTTTGTTTATTATCAAGGAGTTTCAAAAAATTTGGATCAGCGGGTGCTGAGAATACCGTGGTGTGCAATTAATTTTGGGGAGGGGCGTGGGCTCTTTTTATTCCCCTCTGCTGACCGATTCGCTTCAAATTTTAATAGCCTCTTTACCTCCACTCCTAGGATTAAAAATTTATTATCTTTCATCTTTTTTCAATGAGTGGTTCCAGAGATATAATAAGATTAATTTTTCCCTTTCCCTAAAACCCTCCCCCCTTACCCGCCCCCCATCTCATCTTCACTTTCATTTAATATTTTTTAATGAGCATTTTATTAATTTTTATATTCATTGAAATAATAATAAAAGTTATTGTAAATTAAAATTAAAGTAATTTTTATTATATTAATATACATATTAAAAAAAAAGAAGACAGTTTTCAATTTGAATCGAGGACCTCTCTGCTGGTCACGTGACTAAAAATAAATCTGAGAGAAATCCGATCTAAATTCCTAAATAAATAAAAATCAGTTGTCTAAATTACTTTTGTTTTTTGTTTGTCTTTTCGGCATCTGAGGCCATATAGATATTAAACAATCCACTTATTACGATACAGTAGGAGGAAAGGGGGGATAGATTTAAGTTCACAGTTAATATTTCTTTCAATTTTTTTTTTTATTTCTAGTCATTATCAAATGGCCATTAATTCCAATTTCCAATTTTAATTATTTTCTTAATTTCTGGATAGGGTAAATTTAAAAAACTCCGATCATTCAAAAATAAAATTTTTCACTAAACAGATTTTTGTTCCCGTCTGACATTGGTTAATAAATTTTTCTTTAAGCCCTAAAATATTAAAAATAATTATTAAGTAAAAAGTGTATGTGGCATCATCAGATTTTTTTTTCTTAAATTTCGATAATTTCCAGAGAGAGGCTGTGGAGGGGGGAGTTACATGTTTCAAAGGTCAATTGGATAATCTCAGTGAGCCAAGTGCCCTGCGTATTATCATAAACATAGAAGAGATGTGCAATTTGTCTCTTCATTTGCATTTTCATGTTGCTTCATTGAAAAATTAATGAAGCATGGAAGAAGAAGTTTGCAAGACATTAAATTAAAATAAAAACTTGCCTAATAAATAATTTAACGATTTATTCGCTTTTTATAGTTTTATGAGAGGGGAGAGGGGAGATTATTGTTCCAATTTTTCTTTTTGACTATTTTTAAAACTCCGATTGGAGGATACATAAAAATCTAGAGAAGAACATTCCATTCTTATATATGTTTATGCTTTGAAATTACACCAGAACAAGCCTAGTAGGTAAGCTACGTATTATATGGCAAAAAATAACATCTGCCATAATACGTAAATCGATCGAATAACTGATCTCGTTATGTTTATTGTTGAAAAATTGTTCATGAGAAAAATTTGATTATTTAATCAGAGAGTTGCATTCAATGTTCAAATCCAGGGCTTATTGGAAGATTTGTTAAAAATTTATATTCATTACTTGATCCTGGACAAGCAAAGCCAACCTCGGATGGGTGACCCCGAGGAACATGGCTGTTGATCGGTATTTATATGTATAAATTTAAAAATTATAAATCGTCTTAGATGCCGAAAAGAGTATAAATTAAATAAAAAAAAAAAAAAAAACAAAACTTGACCGTTTGAATTTCAATTTGATAGATAAAAATTTTGATTAATTTCTTATTTCAAAATAATGTTTATCTTTTTTTTTGAAATTAAAAAAAAAATAAATAAATAAATAAATATTAAATAGATGGATACTTAGAGAAAGTTTTTAAATTAAAATCTGAGGTATTTGAATGGGCAAGAAAAAATAAAACAAAGAAAGAAAAAAAAAAAAATGGAAATCTTGAATAGACAAAATAAATATATAAATAAAGTTGCTATCTTCAATTTGATTTATTGGAAACTTATTTCTTTTTTAATAAAATATTCAACAACTTGGAAGTGCTTTCCCATCCACCCCCACTTTAATGTCAAAAATAACGAGATTTTATTTATTCCATTTTTAAAAAAAAAAAAGGATAATCCAAACAGAAATGGAAATTCTTTGAATAGACGGCAAAATGTTTTATAACTTAGAACATGTTGCTACATAGCAACTGATTTGCAACTTTTACTTTCTCTCGCTATTACAGTATAATATATATATATATATATATAATAATAGTGAGAAAAATTAACCCCCCCCCCCTCCAATTTTTTAAAAACATCTTTGGATGAAAGTTTATATATATTGATAGTCCTAGAAGAGCCTAAGAAAATATTAAAATATAGATTAAATCAGGTCGGTAAAAAAAGCCCCCAATTTTTATTAACAATTCTGGATCAAATAACTCAGCTCTGGAACAAATTTCTTGAGAATTCGATGAGTGGAAGGGAATTTTTTCATAAAAAATTGACTATCAGATAATAAAACTAAGTCTTTAGATAGAGAAAACTTTGAAATTTAATTTCTGACCGACAAAAATTTATTTATAATATATTGGCTACTAATTAATATATTAAATAAATAAGGACGGAGTCTAAAGACTAAACACATAATAAAAATATATTTATTTATATAAACAAACTAATCGAAAGAAGTCTCTAAGCTCTGATGTAGAGGTTTAACTTCATGATCTAAGACTCAGTGGTTCACTTCCTGTCCTGTGAGGAAATTTTAAATCCCATAGACTCCCAATGAGTTGAAATAAATATGGAAGGATAATTAGTATCATAAATCTTATATATACATGTCTAATTGGCAGGAAGGAAGAAACAAATGCGGGACACTTCAAAAAACAAAGTGTCTTAAACAATCACACACTTTATTTATTATTATTTATGAACCCCGGATGGGGGGGCCCTACCAATAGCTACCGATAATTGAATATTATCTCATGACAATAATATATAATTGTAAAATCGGGAAAAAAAATTATTCAAATGACTTAGACCCGGGATTTGTTGCGGTCTCAAGGCGGGAGACTGAGGAGATAATACAACCGACTAATAAATTAATTGATAGTGAGTAAGGAAAGCGATTTGACTATTTCGAATTTATTGATAGCTCTTAAATCAACTAGCATTTGAGCGACGTAACTATCCTGTAATTTTTTGGCATCTGAGGCCATTTAGACTCCGTCTTTATTTATTTTTATTAAATTGGTAGCCAATAAAATACAAATAAATTTTTGTCGCTTAGGACGGGAAGCGAACCGGCAACCTTTGGTACGTGAGACAAGACCTTTACCTCTGCACCAAAAGACAGGGCATCCTGTATTTTATAATAATATATGGAATTAACTACCATTGTTATGTTATTATTTTTTTTTATTTGTCCTCTTTTCGGTTTCAAAAGCCATTTAGGGTGTGCAATTCGATATAGTTGGAAATATACTTATATTGCCAGGCGAGCCTCCCATCCGATGTTCAGCAGGGATTAGCCTTGCTTAACAAAGAAGATCTTGATGGCTGTTTTTCTCGGTTAAGGCCGAAAGTTCTTCTTAAAAAAAAAAACAAACGGGACTTTTTACAACCCCGATCCAGATAGACAAAATGGGAACTCTGACAAAGAGAGACTGTCCCAGTCAACACGGACCAATATTTCACAATAATTAGATGAGCGAGTTATCTGGAAGTTGGATCGTTCGATCGATCGAATTCCAAGTGATGTCGGCTTTCTTCTCTCTCGTTACTTTTTAGTTGCATAATTTCTAGGCGTTCCCATGATTCAATCGTTTACTTTCCCGCACTATTATTATATATAATAAGAAGTAAAAGTAAGGGGAAGTATTATGATCATGAAAAATTTTACTTTCCAATTTTAAAAAATATAAGTCAAAAGAACCCCAAAAATGCACAAAAAATGTGTAGGTATGTGTGTTTATATCTCTGGAACCAATTGATCAAAAATGGATAAAATTTAATAAGTTTATAGCCCTAGGAGAAATTTAAAGCGAATCGGTCAGCAGAAGGCGGTAAAACATATTTATCACGTTACATGATTTTCAGCATCCGCTGGACCAAAACTCGGTGATAATAATTAATTCAATTAATGAAAAGAGAGTCCTAAAATCAAGAATACATGAATACTCGATAGGGCCCATCTTACATTCCCAAAGGATATGGTGCGGAAAGTGTTACAACTTCGTTACCAATTTGTTTGTCAACAATATTATTGTATAACTATTATTTATCATTGTTTATTTAAATGCCATTAAAAAGGTTTTTAGCATGAATTACAGCTTGGGATTAAATTCTTTCTCTTCTTTATCTCTACTCATTTCAAGCTTTTTCACTCTCACCCTCCATTATTTTAATTCTTTACATTTTGCACATCAGAGGATACCGGGAAAAAGTTAATTTTGATAAATAAATAAATAGAGAATATTTTGTTGCCTTAATTCATAAGCTTCAGGGCTTCAAATAATTAGATTTCAAATATAATAATTTATAAATGTGTATTAATATGGAATTCATAAATATATCTTAATAATAAATTATAATTATAATCATTAATAAGTAAATCCTTAAATAAATTGTTAGTATGCATAATAGGAGAATGAAAAGTAATAAAAATATTTAATTCAATTTTTTTTCTTTTTTTTTTTTTTATTATTGAAAACGAATTATTTTTCAAACGATAGAAGAAAAGAGTTTTATTTAAAAAAAAAAAAAAACGGATTATTTTTGAAATTCGCGAAACAATAAAATACTCGTTTTGTTTGGATTTAAAAATGGTAGGAGGAGGGGGATGCTGTGGTGGTGATGGTATAGGCAATAAACTCTTTTTTTTTTTAAGTTTGAGAGATTCACAATAAAAATTATCTGATATGAATGAAGCAGAGAGAAGAAGAGCTAAAAGTTGATAATAATTTTATTGGTCTGTTTTGTTTTGTTTTAGAACAAAAAAGAATAAAGAAAAGGAGCAGGGAGGAGAGATAAATTTTAAAACGAAAAAGAGAGAAAAAAAAATGAACGTTCTTTTTTTTTTTTTTAATAAAGCAAAAGAGAGCACTCACTTGGAGGAAGCGGATGAGTTTACAAGCGGCGTTTCCAGCATTCCAAGTGACCGTGTATCGCCAGATGATGTCCGTCATGACACTGATTAGACCCACCGAGAGATCTAGACAACAAAAGTATCATACTGTGAGTTTTAAGAGAAGAAAAAAAAATTTTTTATTATAGTATAATAATAATAATAATAATAATAATAATAATAATAATAATAATAATAATAATAATTTTTTAAGTCGGCATCTGATGTCCTCTATACCAGAAGTTGAGAACCTCTGAACTTTTTTCGTTTGTGGGTCGCTACGGATCGGGAAAGTAAAAAAATTTCGCAAAATATATAATAATCTTTTATATTTTAAAAAAATCCATCCATTCTTTATATGTAAAAATTTGAAGCGTTCGGAACGAAATAGCAGTAGTAGTAAAAATTTTATTTATTTTAAATTTTTTAAATAGTGTTATTTCACTACGAATCGGTAAAAATTTCAACAAAAAAAAAAAAAACAAGATTATTTATCAAAATGCCTCGTTAGAGTGTATAAAAATCCTCAAATCCTAACAATCCACCCTGGTGTATTGTGAACTGCTGCCACATACCATTCCCTATCGCCGGTGCGCTTCCCTCACCGGGAGTGAGAGTCCCTTCACCTCTCGACCTTCAACCATCAACCACTCTAGAATTTATTAATTTAATTTAATTATTAAAATTAAAAGATCGTACAAATCCTTTGCTGATCAATTACTACAGAATTAATAGCGGATTTTACGATTATGATTTAAATAATACTAAATTTAATAATTAAATCTCATTTTTAATTATATGCCCTGTCGCTTGATGCTAAGGGTCTCGCTTCATGTATCAAAGGTCAGTCGCTTCCCGTCCTGACCGATAAAAATTATATTGACTACCAATTAATATAAGTAAATAAGGACGGAATCTAAATGATATAAAAAAAATTAATTATATTCTTTGTCTTCATTAATTTTTTAATAAAATGGCAGCGGACTTGAATAAAAAAATAATTTTTTTAAACAAATTGCAATAAATTTAGATATAAGTGTTGTATATCATTTCAATCAGAAAAATCGCTAGAAAAAATAATAAAAAGGAAAAGTTCAAGGAGAAAGGTGGGGGTGGGATTTTTTTTTCTCCTAACTGTATTAAAGTGAAGTGGTGAGAGAGTGAAAATAAACGCTAGTTTTATTCTCCTTGAGTTTTAAATATTCACCTAACGCCTAAACCACAGAAAAATAAATAATAAAAAGTATATGGTAACTAAGAAAAAAATATTGCACCCATACTAGCAGACTCCCAAATGGTTCGTTGTTTAGCAAAAATCTAAAAAAAAAAGATTTAATTATCTCGGTATAATTAAGCCACTTGACGATGTTCTAATTTTATTAAAATTAAATTGCCTTCAGCATAATCTCAGGTACATTTAATTTTTTTTTTTACAAAATGATAGATGAATGTATATATTTTATTTTTTTTTTTGTTAAGATGAAATGAATGAATCAAAAGGGTTTGGAAAAGAGAGAGAGTTTTAAAATCCTCCCATAAAATGATCAAATTTTCTCTTGGGAAAATAGATTTGTTTGTGGAAATAAAATGGACCGAAATTCATTCTCTCCCCCTTGAAGAAGAAGAAGAAGAGGGAGATGATTTCGTTCAGCTGGCTTGGTTGATCTTTTTCCTCTTCTATTGCAAAAGACAGAGAAAGAGAGGAAATGGTAGTGGCAACAAAACAAACCCTCCCCCACTCCTCCGTCTTATTCTTTCGCTATTGCGTCTCTCTCTCTCTCTCTCTCTCTCTATTGCTTTGTTTTCGCCAGTCGATCTTTTAAAGGACAATCCGTATCGAATTCACGTTCTCTTAAAACTAATTATGTCCATTGAAAGAGATCGAAGGAGAGGAGAATTACGTTCTTAAACGATTGCTCTTTAGGGGGGGAAAAAAAAAAAACACTTGGTGTTAGGAATATTAATAGAATTTAATAAGAGGATGAGTCCCATTTCAATTTGATGTTATTTAATAATATTTAAACAGCTTTTAGCTTGAGAATAAATTCTTTTTCTCCACTGCGTTACGTTTATCTCTACTCATTTCAAGCTTTTTCTCTCTCACTCTCTTCATTATTTAATTTCTACACTCAATTTACATTGAGAAAAAGTTAATTTTTTAATATTTCGATAAGTAAATAAAGAGAGAGAATGTCTCGTTGAGTTATAATCTTTAATATATATATATATATATAATAGCGGAGTGTTCATCTGTCCATCTATCTCGCTCTTTCCGATTGAATTGGAATTTTTATTGTGGATATTAGTTAGAGCCCCCATGGTTCCCAAAAACCCAGGCTGAACAAATTTTTGGAAATTCCTATTAAAGAGCAGTGGGAATTAAGCCCTATTTTTCATTATAAAAAAAAAATCAAAGCTAATTAATTGCTAATAATAAAATAAATAATTATTAAATGAAAAATCCATTGTTTATTAAAGTGGGGGGATACAGAGTGGGACTTACGCAGCCTTAACCACCAAGCCCTTCTCATTTCGGAACTATAATCGAAGAAAGACAGAGCTTTACATTCCTAGGCTCTTACGTGTCACCTAATTTCTCTCTGAAAACGTAAATTTAAATTGTGTCCAGAGTGCAAGACATCCTCTCTCTCTCTCTTAAATGGGAGTGAAATTAAAGAGCGATAAGTCTGTTTTCCCCTGAGGGACAAGTCGGGAGACGAGTCGCCCTTAGCCATTAGACTAATCGAATTGAGAAGATCCCAAGGGACTTGAGAGTGAAATCCAGGACGCTGATCAATTCTCCTTGCTTCCTTATTATTAACCTCACCTAATCCTAATCTTTTATTTATTTAACTACTTCCTTTTGATGAGTCGTGTATTTAAATGGCAAAGTGATTAAATCCCTATACAAGAACTCTTTAGGGCAAATAAATAGATAGATACACGTATTATTAAATTAAAAAATTATATAACTTTGTTTTTATTTTGTATTATATAAATGAAAAATTAGATATAATTATAGTAAATGAAAGATTAATTTTTGAATCGATTATTCGTCTTATAATTTTTTTAATTTTTATTAGTTTCTTCTAACACCCAAATTGGATGGCAAAGATATTTTATCGTGACTAATGCAAAAAAAACCAAACTCTCTCTAAAACACTAAATAGTTAGGTTGGCGTTAGAAATGTCCGAAATCTAATTTAATCTAAGCGAGGAGCATGTAATTTTCAATGATAGGGGTAAGTTATGGCTTGTATAGGGCAGTGTAGAAAATGAGAAAAATTAATAAGTTAAATTTTCTGTTCCCCTATATAGATTCAATTCCCCTGAACTCCCTGGATGAGAGGAAATATATAAACATTGTATATTATATATTTAAAGGTCCTGATGAAGGGACATTTTGAACTTGAAAAGTAGAAATTAATTTTCCACCTATCTACCATTGTTCATATTTTTTTTTATGAGGGAAAAGCTTTTAATTAAAAGGCATAAAAAATCATTCACCGCTTGGTGTATCGTACACTATTGGCACACACCAAACCCCTTCACCAGTTCGGACTCATTCCCGGAGGAGTGAGAGGCCCTTCACCTCTCTACTTCTCATATGCCTTCTCTTCGTCCCAAATGACCACCATTGTTCATCTTCCTGACATATTTAAATAAATTTATAATTTCTCTATCAAGTTATAATTTGCGGAATCGAATATTTAAAAAGATAATTTGTTGATTTGCATATGGACCCCAGAAATACCTGCAGGACACCAAACCGCCGCGGGAGGCCCCCCCCTCCTCTCATCAATACATGACGGCGAACATCTTTTCCTCAATTAAAATCAAATCAAATTGTCAGCTCCATAGCATGGGCAAAAAAAAAAAAAAAAGGTCAACGTTTCCTCGTCTTTTTTTTCTATCCTTATCACTTTTATGTCGATATTATTAAGACGCTGCAGAAAATAAATTTGTTTTGCTAAAAAACAAACTTTGTTTTTTTTTTTCTGACAGTTGTTACTTTGCTAAGAACGAAAACTTTCTTTTAAGGGCGAATCTTTTAACAAATTTTCTTGGTTGTCACCTTTACGGGTCATTCGAGTTTATTTATTCTTTAGAGACATATTGACATTATGACGTTAAGAAAAGTTTTTAATTATTATTTTGTTTAACGACAGACATAATACCAAACTCTGAATCTAAATAATATATATCTATCGGATGCAAAACTTTCCAAAGGACATCGA
This sequence comes from Anisolabis maritima, assembly GCA_010014785.2. NCBI lineage: Eukaryota > Metazoa > Arthropoda > Insecta > Dermaptera > Anisolabididae > Anisolabis > Anisolabis maritima. The sequence goes on from JAAAKE020098245.1 coordinate 15,092, forward strand.
TTCAACGGCTGGTTTTTTTTTTTTTGAAAAAATCTATATTACAAAAATTAATTAAAATTTAATTTAGAATTCTTTTTATATAATAACGAAAATACAGACAAAAACTAAAAATCGGCAAGAGTAAAGAAACTTTCAAGGACTTTTCATATTCAAACCAAAATATTCATTTCATCTCTTTTTAATTATTAATTTAATTATTTAATTGATATACAAAATTTTCAAACCAAATTTTGAGAAAAAAAAAACTTCTGATTGACCGATTTTATTTATTTATTTATTAATATTATATTATATTATAGTCTAAACCAGGACTGTACAAACTTTTTTCATCGTGACCCTCTTTCAACAGTCTATTTTTTTATAAAATCTAATCTTGAAGTCGCTTATTATGCACTCAACAGGTCTTAGTAGTAATTATTGGACTGCATTCATACATTTTTTTTTACGGCCCCTTAATCAAAGGAATAAAAGCAAAATTTTTTTCTAATTTGTCTTTAAAATCATTACTCAAGTAATGTGCTCACAACTAGCCCCCCCCCCCCCTGGGGATTTGATCTTACCATCACATACCCAGTCTGTTTTATTTGGCATCTTGGGCCATAGTGACTTTAAATTATCCATTTATATTTATTTATGTATTCAATTGTTTAAAATAAATTTTTATTGGACCTTCATCCCTTGGCTTTTACGTTATAAATATCTATCACTTTGCCCACCCGGATGGGGGCCTGAAAGCTTCAGTTAATGTTTAAAATATTATTTATTTACATTTATATTTTCGGTATATAACACACACACACACACACTTGTTAAGCAAGGCCAAGCACTGCTGAATCTCGGGATAGGTGGCCCCCGAGAAACACGAGTGTTGAACGTCAGCCGGAAGCCAGCGATACGAAATTTTCTATATTAATAATATCGTATATAGTCAAAATGGCCTTTGAATCTAAATGTGACTATAAATTTAAAAAAAAAACACACACAGGCAGATTCTCTGAAAATATTTTCGTATATAGATGATCTCAAATTTCCATTTCCTGCATTAACTTAAAGTCTTGTTAACTATAAATAATTGAATTTCAAGATAAAATAAATCTATTTTGTTATTTATAGTTATTTTGTTAAAATAATAATAATAATAATAATTCAAAGAAAAACGTTTCCAACCCTTTGAGATTTTTCTCTGTTTTTTTTTTTTTTTTTTTTTTAATAAAAGCTGAAATATTATTTAATCAAAGACTTTAATGTAATCAAAATAACATCAATTACGAAATTAGAATATCTTAATTTATTAACGTCCAAATCCAAATAAAAATAAATTATTATAATATAGCACAATCATATTGTACTAGGAACTCCATCCATTTAGATTATTATTTTTAACAAATAAATATAAATAAAATAGAAGCAATTATCAAAATAACCCTTTGAAAAGATAGAAAAATAGTTAATATACTTTTCGATAGAGAATAAAATTCCGTTTCTAAAAATATATGAGTGATTATTGTCAGACGAGTTGGCAATGTCTTAAATATGAATAAAATTTTGACGGGGTTCTTGTCTAAATAATTCCAAGATGGACGAACGAAAATTAATATTATATAATTCGTATTTTATCATAAATAAGATCTATGCTTATTCTAATTTGCCCGCTTCTCAATTTACGTTACGTCATCATCTCTACCCCAAAGACATCTAGAGAGATCAAAAGGACTTTATGGAAGGTATCAGATTGCATTTATTTATTTATCTATTTTTTATTATTATTTAATAATAAAAAAAAAAAAAAAAGAAAAAAAAATGAATTCTATCCTCCCTTTTAATTCTTTCTCTCTCGGGGAAGGTGGAGATAAATTAAATTATGTGAAAGAAATTTCAGTTTTATCTACTTCATGTTTTCCAACCTCAGAATCTGTTTCCTCTTCCCATGACATTCTTTTTTAGGGAAAATTTAATATTATCACAGTAAAAAAAAAAAAATAAAAAATAAAAAATTCGATGAAAATAAAAAACCTCTTTATTTAAAAGTAACATTTAAAGAATAGAAACGATATGCACTATGCTCCCGATTATCTTCTTTATAATGCTGTTACGCTTATATCTATCTACTCACTAAAATAACAGCTGCTCTTTTTTTGAATATTATCTATCCGGCTAAGTTTAATCAAATTACAAGTGTATAAAAAATTTATTGGGTATTCATAGTGGTTTATTTCAGTAACACCACACACACACATATATATATATATATATATATATATATTGATTTGGGATTCCTGCTGTGGCTGTAGGTTTGTTAATGTAAGGAAAGGGTTTAGTTGGATTTTGCTTAAAAATATGCGTTCTGAAAATGCGGCATTCTAATAAAGGTATCAGAGGCCGAAATGACAAAAACAAACGTGATAACTAATTTGGGGCAGAAGGAGGAAAAAAGTTTAAGCCAAGCCAACCACCGTAGTTAGTCAAACATTTTTCAATAAAAAAAAAAAAAAGATTAATTTTTTGAATCAGAGAACAAATAGAGAGAGAAAGAGAGATATTTGACTTTTGACTGACTGTTGAGTGGAGATCAAAGGGTATATATCAATCTAAGGGATAAATAGAGTGACCCTAAGGCTTATGTACATATCCCCAACCAACAATACAATCAGAGAAGAAGCAAATAACATTTATTTGTATTGGAAGATGGCGCTATTCATCCAATTGAAAACTCTCAGGTGGGAACCAGACCAATCTCCTCTCTCTTTTCAATTAAAAAGAAAGCAATACAGGGATCTCTTCTTTTATTAGCCTTCATCATCTTCACATCGGACGAAAGACAATAATCAAAATGCAAATGAAATTTTTTTTTAATGGATATTGGTACCATCATAAATATAAGGAAATAATAAATAAATAAAAGTAACATGTTTCTCAATGAAGATGAAGTTGCAATCAAAGAAATTAAATAAAAATCTTATTTAATTTTTAATTGTCAACGTTTTGGATACAAATCGTGTCCTTTATCATGATTATTTATTTTACAAAATTATAAATTTATTGTATCTATATTGTACGAGCTAGCAATGTCTTTATAGTCTCAATTACTCCAATACCAGAAAAGTTTATTCTCTATTGGATGTAGGATCCAATGGTATATAGATTATTATATCAACCCTTGTCAGAGGGGGTGGAAAGAAATAAATAACAAGATCGCTTTGAGTTAAGGACCCTCCCAACAAAGATGATTTAGAGAAAAATGGACCAGCATGCATTACAGGACGGCTATATATAGACATTCATAAATTTCCTCTAGGCGTCTCTTTTAAATAGTAGATCTTAATCTTTTTTTAAACGCTCATTTATGGTAGTAACTTACGATACGTGTCAATTAACAAAAAAATAAGAGGCGCTTTGAGATTTATTTAATAATAGAAATCTCTAAAAGAATTTTATTTATTCTTTGATTGACTCTAAATATAAATCAAAGTGGATGTTAGGCTAGCTACCATCGCTCTCTTATAAACTAATTAAATTCGGACAAAAATAGAAATGAAAGAGTATAAGTTATCGACAACTCGTCCATCAAGTGTCTGACTAGAGTCCAGATTGTATAAAATCAAAAAAAAAAAAAAAGGGAAAAAAAAAGACCTTGTTTATTTAAATGCAAATTTTTAAAGTTTTTAGCTTGAGATTAAATTTTTTTCTCATCTTTGCATTACGCTAATCGATACTCATTTCAAGCTTTTTCCCTCTCACTATTTCCATTTTGACTCTCAACTTACGAGCTGAACTTTATAAAAAAAATTTTTACTTTAATTTCTTTTATTATTATTATATATATTACAATTAAATAAAAAAAAGGGATTCGTATCTCGAGGCCAAAGGTTCATGTCATAACATTAACAGGCTTAAGCCAGTTTATCGTCCAAGTCGGTAACGATCGTAAAAAATTAATTA
>JAAAKE020098256.1:0-19028 GCA_010014785.2 Anisolabis maritima
GGGAGTGATAGTCCTAATCGTCTCCTTGTAGCGCCATTTTATATACTTAATTTTAGTAGATATATCAACATATTCAAAGAGAGTATAATATTTTTTGTACCTGGGAAGGGAGATGGGTGGCGAAGCTGTTCTGGAGAGCGATTCACTCGAAAGATTTATTTAATTTCACCTGATTTTTTTGGTGTCCTACTTGGAAACTTTTTATATGAATAAACTAAATAATAATATATTCATATCTTTATCAAAAATTTTTATCCTCAAAGTAGAAATTTGGAAATGGAAAATTAAAATAAAAAAAAAGGTTTTTTGTAAATTTTTCTAGCAAAAAAGTATTTATGCCAAAGCTAAAAATATAATTACTTATAGTCAGTCCCTTGGAGCATTGTTTTGAAAACTACCACCTTTTTCAAAACAAACTCCTATTATTCAAAACATCTATACCCGAAGCAGAAATTTTCTATCATGGACATTCTAAGCTTATAAATTCATTTTCAAGATATTTATTAGTGAACTTCTTTTATACAATAATTTTTTTGAAACAATCCTGTTTATATTCATTATTCATTTGATAATCTATCAGCTCGTAAAATTGTGTTATAAACAAGATTTCTTGTGTATCGAAGGGTGATGTGATTGATAGATCATTTATCATTTAATTTAATTTAAAACAGACATTACTCTTTCTTATTCTCCAGGTTTAAAATATTTTTATTAATAGGTAGGACTTTCGGCCAATTAAAGAACATTTCGCGCAATATTTCGATGTCAGTGGAATGACATCAAGTTCATGTACAATGTCCTATTAATAATTTCGTAATAACCATCTTTATTTAATTAAAGTATCTTTATTAGTGTATACCCTCTTTTAGGAAGAAATGAACGAGTTTCTTTTCTTTAGTTAACTTAAGTTGGTTTAAAATTTAAAGTCCAAAAATAAGGACCTCTTCATTGTATAGATTTCTATTTTATTATAATTTCTTTTGTTTTATTTCACCTTATGCTCATAGTTGATGTTGTCTCTCTGGGTTTTCTGAAGGTGACATTCCCGATGCTGACGTTGAAGGCTAGATTTGGTTTCGACCAATGAACAACCGTGAAAAGAGGTGTGTCTGTTCACTCATTTGTTTGTAAAACTAGTCTTGTTTATTAATAAGCATAATTCTTTTTTATAATCATTACATTATTCAATATTTATAATGTTTATCATTTACCTTGAAAACCACCGTGATTGGATAATATGGTTCGAGTCGACTATCTTGTTTGACGTGTTTCGAAGTTGTTTTTTGAAATGCTGCCAAAAGGCATATGAGAAAAAATATAAAACATTACAATTCAGGAATCTACAGATCATTTCATCAGACATCTTCGAACATGGAAGGAATAGATGAATACATTTTCAAAGATCTTAAGGTGAGGAAGATTTTCATTTTTCTTGAATATGCAAGTCTAATAATAGGGTCTTACAAAGGGACGTTTTGAAGTGTTACTCTTCTACTTTTTGAAATTTTTTTGCATTTTGTACTTCATTTATTGATAATTAGAAATGGTGATTTGTAGTTATCCGTTTTTTGATTTAGCCGAGATACATCCCCTCAAAGTTAACAAAACGTTTTATGAAATCCGCATTAAAAATGAGTTTAATTTGTCTAGTCTTGAAAAAATACATATTTATAAAAGTAAAATAAATATATAAAAATGGAGCCCTCTTTTATTCACCAAGGTATGTTGCGATCTTCAGCCTCAGATGACACCGTCTTCAGAACTGATAGTGATAAAGGGAATAGTAACTTAAGGAATAAAGAGATTATTAGGGGAAAGGACAAATGACCTCTCTACTATCCCAAATTACATTCCTGATTTCCAAAAAAATTTGCAAAATAAATCAATATTTATCGATATATTTGTTATTTAATGATTTTTATATGACATAATTTTCACATTTGCACTGTTTATTTATTGAATTTTTTCACATATATATATTTTCAGTGGAGTATCCATGGGTGGGGGGTTTGTGCGTCAGAACCTCTCAGCTCATCAAACAAAACACCAAAACCTCCGCTTTAACTTATCCCTTCACTTAACTCTCTCAGATCATGCCACTTTATTATTAAACTAAATAATTTAGTAATTTGGACTCTTTTAAATTTAGAAATTTTATTAAACAATTATTTTTATTTAAAAATATAATAAAATAATATTCTTTATTTTAAATGAAAAATAAAAAATGATGAAGGAAATAATTTGTCCAAAAAAAATTGCTGAGCACGCCGCTGTTTATTTTTACTGCATATTTTAATTTTTTTATTGGATTTACTTGTAAACCTGGTCTTTTTTTACCATTATTATTTACTTTCTAGTATTTAAGCGGATTTGGAAATGAGTTTCAATCAGAAGATCCACGATGTCCTCAATCCCTTCCCCAAGGACAGAACAATCCACAAAAATGTCCTTATAATCTTTATGCAGAACAACTTTCTGGAACTGCTTTTACAGGTAATTTATGATTAATTTTTTAAAGCGATTTTTGTGAAAAATACTAGTTACCTTTTTTTTTATCGTAAAGCTCCAAGAGAAGAAAACAAAAGAAGTTGGCTTTATAGAATTCGACCATCTGTGCAACATGAACCTTTTATCAAATTAAACCAGGGCTATTTAACAAATAAGTGGGATTTGAATGAACCTAACCCAAATCAGGTAATTCACTTAAAATAATTTGTATTTAAATAATTTAGGAATTTATTATTGCTTTGCTTCCTCTTCACTGGCGAATTTTTAATGTGTCCCGGCCAAATTTTTTTTATCACAACACCTCTTACATGTGTATGTAATTTTAATAATTTAAATGATAAAAAATATTATATTCACAGATAGTATAAACATATTTTATAAATACATTAATATTGTTAAAAATCTGGTGACTAAGTTCATCACACAAATTTGTGTCTCACCTCAATATTGTGTTTACTTTCTCTTACCTATATATTTACTCTAATAACGAACAAAATAAGGCAACGGCTTGCGTATTCTTCCTTCCATCCTCTCCATTCTACATCGACTTGGACACTAAAAATTTTTAGAATAACAACGTGCGCTAGTAATAACAAAAATATAAAATTTAATTTTTCGCTTCTTTTTGAATTATTCACTATATTTATAAGATTATATTATTAAAAGATACAAATGTTTACATAAATATTTTTATTTTTGATTGAATAGTTACGATGGTTGCCTTTTGATCTACCTACCAAGATGAGTAGTTTAGATTTCTCTGAAGGACTTTTTACTATCTGTGGAGCTGGAGATCCTCGAACTCGTCATGGCATTGCCATTCATATTTACCTCTGCAATACAAGCATGAAGAACAAGTGTTTTTATAATGCAGATGGAGATTTTCTTATAGGTAAATATTACATATATATATATATATATATATATATAAACGGTGAAGTTGAGTCAAATTCATATTGCAAAAAAGTTGACATTTCATTTTTCTGAGGTTCTTTTCCAGATTTCTCAGTATCGGAACGAGGAAGATAAGAAACTAAAACAGAACAAATAGAAAGATTAGTATTTATTTAAACTTAAAGCATACTTTGTGTTGAGGCAGGCATCCAGTGGGTAAGCTGAATTCCACAATGAAAGATTTCCGTTGCTGTTTGAACCAATCCTTAACTGGGGCCTTTAAGTCTTCGTCTGAGTGAAATATTTATCCTTGCAGTGGAAGTAAAATACAACCTGTTTCTTCAGGAACCATTCTCCAAGACAGGCAAGGCCAGATGCTGCCAAAGTTGTAGTTTCTTCACTAAGTAAGAAATAGGACATCCTCGGACATCCAGGCTCAAAATTTTCCCCACGTGACAGTCATCATCTTTTTGGGCCTTTGAAGAAATTCTTTAAAGGTAAAAAATTTCACTGCGGTCAAAATAAAGTTTGTAAGAAACAAAGGATCAGTCTAAAGAAGATTAGCAGTTGCTATCGAAAACTTGGAATAGATCTGTAGATCTTTTAAAGAAAAATTAATATAACTTTATAGTAAATTATATTTTTCTGGACTGCTAATAAGCCTACACACTTCTCTAAAATAAAGTTTGGAGTTAAATATGGTTCAAGGAACAACCTAAATCTTTTTTTGTGGACGGAATTCACCGCCTATCTAAATGGAATGATTTCCTCAACGCCAGAGGTTTTACAAATAAATGTCTTTGTTGGAAAAACAAAATATATTTTTAAATTTTTGGAAAAATTGATCCCATTCCATATTCATTAAGCTTAAAATAAACTAATCTTTCTATTTGTTTTCCTTTCTTCCCCCATTCAATGCCGAGAAATATTAGTTAAAAGTAAAGTATTAGGTTGGAGGAAAAGTTCTGTCGTATTTTAAAGAAAACATTTGAATCAATTTATAAAACTATATGTTTAATATTATTCACTGATATAATTTCCATTATTTGTAACAACTTGTTGCCATCTTTCAGGTTACCTGTCAATTCCTGTTTTGTAAAAGTTCTCGTCCTTGGGGTGAAAATAGACAGCAACTGCCTTTGAAACACTTTCGAAAGAATTAAATTTTTTTTCCGTTAGATAAATTTGCAGAGATCTGAATATGTGGTAATAAGATGGTGCAATATCAGGTGAATATGGTGGGTGACTAAGAACTTTCTATCCCAACGCAATAAGTTTTTGTTGTGTCACCATTGCGGTATGTAGTCGAGCATTATCATGGTGGAACACGATTCCTTTTCTGGACGCTAATGTTGGCCTTTTTTCTTTGATAGCTGCATTCAATTTATCAAACTGGTTACAGTACAAATTCGCATTGACAGTTTTTCCTTGTTTCAGCAATTCGTAATACATTGTACCTTTTCTCTCTTATCACAAACAGCCGTAATTTTCCTTGATGAATATTTGGTTTCGCATCATATGGGACCCATATGCTTTGCTTTAAGACAAACCCAAAAGATTTAATATGGTCTCCATGTGTATGATGGATGCAATTCTGCACTTTCTCTAGTTGTTAAATGTGGTGTATTCTCCAACATGGACCGCAAATCATCATTATCGATCTTGGACGGTCGTCCAGGTCCAGCGTCAAGCTCAGATCCCCGGAACGAAATTTACTAAACCATCTTTGATAGATACGAACATTTACAACATCTCTTCCAAATACTGCACATAAATTTTCACATGCGATACGTTGTTTCCTCTCAGGAACTCATACAAAATACAATGTCGTAAATGCACTTTATCCACTGATATCTTCTTCACTCTAAATTTCACAAGCAACTGATGAACGGTATAAAAGAACTTCTTTTATATTATACAGCAAGTAAAAAACAAATAAAATTCCCAATGACTCCATTTACAAACAAAATTAACTGTTTATTTAAAATACGACAGAACTTTCCCTCCAACCTAATACATCACTGCATCTGACAAGGTTAAAGACTACAAGTCTTGAGGATAGTTAATTTTTTCAGGATTGTTTATTTGTTTGTATCTCCTTTTTCTATTAAATAACATGTATTATTATAGGTCCATATCCGTATTTGTTTTCTATATATAGAATGGCCGGATTGCTTGATAATATGAGCACTCTTTTATAAAAGATAAAGAAAAATATTAATAATGTTATATTATTTATTATCTTATATCATTTTTCAGTTCCACAAAAAGGAGTGTTGAACATAATAACAGAATTTGGAAAATTACAAGTAAAGCCTAATGAAATCTGCGTTATTCAGGTAAGTTTAATAAAACATTTCATTTTTAGGACCATGCCAATACATAGCCGTCTCAATGAAGGGAATCCGAATTGAAAAGCACTAGAATGTAAAATAGGCGTCAAAATATACGCACAAAAAGTAATTTTATAGATACATTTTCAATATTTTATTATATAATATATAGGTAGATCCTAAAATTGTTTTTAAGAGAGTGGTAATTCTAAAAGGTGCTTGTTGAGGTTGGATTTGAAGGTTTGGAGATTATAGGTTTTCGGGAAGATAGTAGCAGGGAGGTTATTCCACTCACGGGACGTCATGAGGATAAAAGACGATTGGAATTGACTAGTTCTATTAGCCGCGACTTTAACGACATGGGGATGTTGAGACGATGATTCCCTTGTATTGCGGACAAATGTCATTTTGGGAGGAATGATGGACTTTAATTCAACAGAAGAACGATCCTAGTAATACCTGTAAAAAAGTGTCAAGGCGGAGACTTCTGTGGTCGAGTGGCTGTAAGGAGGCAGTTAGAGAATCATCTCCGATCAGTCTCACTCCACGCTTTTGAATCGCATCAAGGGAAGAGAGACCCTCTTTAGAAGCCCCTCTCCATGGGACTCATACTCAAGATACGGACGAATCTGAGCCTTGTATAGGGTTAGAAGTTGGTGAGGGGAGAAGTAATGCTTGGATCTGAAGAGGAAACCAAGCTTCCTAGCAGCAGATTTGGCGACCGCAGGGAATTCCAGAAAAGATCTGACGAAATCGTCACACCAAGAACAGCAAGAGAATTTCTGAATTCGAGATTATTATGACTGTAAGTAACGGAGTTGTCTTTCAGTCTGGAAATTAGGCAACATTGTGTTTTCTTGGATGATTTTTTAAATTTGTTGGGGTTTAAACTGGATTTTTCCCCTTGAACTACTGTTAGAACTATGGGTCGGAGAAACGCAATTGTTGGATTTTTCACTAATAGTGGAATTAAACACAAAGATAGACACAAAGGCTTGGACCTTTTCAAATGATGATGTAGCTACTTTTCCATCGGGCAAATTCAGAGGAGAAAATGAAGATGAGACAAAATTGCGACCAACAGCCTTGGCTAGGGACCAGAATTGACGACTTCCATTTGGACAGGATGCCAGTTGGTCGCATTTCATTTGATCGAATGCTCTCTTCGCCATAATGATTGTTTTTTATAGTGTTATAGAACTCATTTTTGAAGATTTTTCTTTATTCCTATAAATAAACCAAATATATTCTTATTGGTAGTGGTTGCTTACGTCTTGTTTTAAAGGCGAACTATACAACAGCATCCCTTGTCCTATTATTTCTAAGACAGGAAACGAGACTCTAGCGGCTATTTCTCGTCTCGTCTCTAAATTTTGCTTCTCGTTCTCATTTCTCAACGCGAAAACGAGATTATTAGCATTAAAATTTCTCTTCTCGGAATAAATGACTACAGACTTCGTTGTGATGAACTAAGAGTGTCAAAACTTAAAGATGAAAAAAACAGGAAGTTGGAAATTTACATGATAGAACCTACTCTATTGGCTGAATTCCTCTCTTCCTGCTTTTTTTGATCTTCAAAACAGCCATATCATTGTGAACCAAATTTATTTAATTCTTTAATCAATATAAATACATATATTATTTCTGAAATAATAATTTGTTTTCCAGCAAGGTATGCGGTTTAATGTACAGGTGTCTGAAATGTCCAGAGGATACCTTCTCGAAGTTTTCAATGCACATTTTAAACTTCCTAATTTGGGACCTATTGGTAAGCACTTATTTAATACTTAAAAAAATAAGTAAAACTTTTAAGAGAAAAAAGCTAAAAATAAATTTTTGAAAAAAAAAATAAATATAAAGAAATTTTTATTACATACATTCTATTAGTAAAAGAATATAGATTGAAAAAGAGAATAAAATATAAATTATTTCATTTTAACAAAAGGTGAAGACTCATTTTCAAAATAAACGGCTCAATTATTATAAATAAATAATGATTACAGGCCGGGTCAACGAGAGATTCTTTGGGCCCCGATGCTTAACATTATATTTATTATATTTAATTTTTACTTTCACCTATCTATGTTAATGAAAGTAATGCATTCAGTATAAAATTTTGATATTGAGGGATCAACGGGAATACTCGTTTTAATGTCCTCTGAAATATTATTCAGAAAATGGTTCGTGTGTATTTGTGTGTGTACCCAAAAATTTAGGCTAAATTATAAATCCTATAAAATTTTAACATAAACTTACAAATTTGACTAATCTAAGGGGTGGACACTATTTGTTAATAATTTTTTTCGGCTGATGTCATTTTTAGGGGGTTAATTTAGTGACCGACCACAAGTCGAACAGAATAGAACATTTGTGAATCTCTACGATTAGTTTTTTGGCAATGCGTTGGTGAATACTATTTAAAAGTAAATTTAAAATATAGAATATGAATGCTCCATCCTTAGGCACACTAACTACATTCTTAGTTATAGTGCAAAAGCAAAATACCTAAATTTCAAATTTTTCATTTTTAATAAAATGAACAAAAAAAGAAAATGAAAATTTAATGTTGAATTAAGAAATGAATTCCTGCCATACCAAAATTAAAATCTGGTCATCTTAGCATTGGTGGCTAACTATGTGGAGAAGGTCCATAATTGTGGAGATACGCCTCCTCTATTCTTCTCGTTTTCTTTTTTATTACTTTTTTCCCTCTTCTGATATTTGTTCTATATTTTCATTTATATTTTTAGTGTTTTAATGTTATTTAATTTGCTTTGTTAGACATGAAAACAAAAATATATATTCAAAGTGGTTTTGAAATCTAATGTTTTGGTTAGAGTTCACCACAAATGTAATTGATATGTTCTCCATAGTCCACTAGGGTCAAGAAAGAAAATGAAATAAGATTCAATCACGAAAACTATTAATATATAATATACAAGAATAAATGTTGGAATGGGAATTTAAAAAGATTCCATTGAAATTTTTCTTTCTTTTTTTACCAGAGCGTGGCACCACTAAGCAATCGATACTAACGGGTTCTTTACTTATAGAAGATTATTAACAGAAAACTGGCAAAACTCTTCTCACTAGAGCTTATCACTTTTTGAACTAAACTGAATCTATGAACAAGATTTTGACTAAAATTTTTCAACCGGAAGTGAAAATTTTCTCGTGTCATTTGGTTGGTAAATTTCAAAACTAAATTTTAACTGTCCCCTAGCTAAACTCTTAAGAGCACGATTAGTTTAATTTATTAGTTGTGGTACTTATTCGGATGTTAGAAAGTAATATAAAAAAAAGCCTTTATTTTTGCTCTACACTATCCACATTATTGATCCATCCATCTTCAACCCACCAATTTCCATAGTACTTGTTAAAGATTAGTTTAATTAAATTTAAAAATTTGGTCTAGAAGATGAATTTATAATATCCATATATGTAGTAGAAAATTTGGGCATTTGTCTTGAATTTTTTTTTTTTATAGGTGCGAATGGACTGGCAAATCCAAGGGATTTTCAGAGTCCAACAGCGTGGTTTGAGGACAAAGAAATTACATATAAAATTATTTCAAAATTTCAAGGAACTCTTTTTGAATGTGTTCAGAATCATAGTCCATTTGATGTAGTAGCATGGCATGGCAATTATGTCCCATATAAATATGATTTGGATCATTTTATGGTTATAAATGCAGTGTTGTTTGACCATTGTGTAAGTAGTAATTATTTTTATTTAAAGTTTCATTTTGTAATTAATTCATTAATTAATTAATAATTTTAATAGGATCCGTCAATCTTCACTGTATTAACTTGCCCATCGAATACTCCTGGAACTGCAATTGCGGATTTTGTAATCTTTCCTCCTCGTTGGTCAGTTCAAGAAAAAACTTTCCGGCCTCCTTATTATCATAGTAAGAATATATAAGAATATATATTTATTTACAAACACTTTTTGGTTAAATAATAACATCCCTTCCCTCATTCATTGGTGGTAACGTTTAAATAACGTTAATTAAAGAGACAATGTTTTCTTTTTAATTCTCCTTTATTTGACTGGTGTTCTTTTAGTAACGGAATTACCGCCAATGGAAGAGTGCAAAACTAAGCGAGAAACTTTTAAAATTTCGAAAACATCAACAAAATGACGGATATTCATAAAATGATGCTCCTAGAAGCTAAGCGTTATAAGTGCACATAAATCACTATTGAGAAAATTAAAGTCAAAGTTCAGACATTACCATATTACTAAATTTATATTTTGAAAATATCAAAATGAATAACTATAAAAAAATTAAATAAATAAAAATATTCAATATTAAATTTCGAGGGGTAGTTTTAAAAAATTGAGAAGGGAATGGGCTTCTTAATAATCAAGTTATAGATTATTTATTTGCCAAAATGAAAGAAACAAAAGTTAAACTGAAATTTTTAACCAAAAAACCAGAGTCCAGTGGCCGAAGACGGGCTACATACCTACTTTTATAATAAGCCATTTGCATTCTAATAAAAAGCTTTTCATATATTTTTTTTAGGGAATTGTATGAGTGAATTTATGGGGTTGATAAAAGGAAATTATGAAGCTAAACACGGAGGTTTTTTGCCTGGAGGTGCTTCTTTGCATTCTATGATGACCCCACATGGCCCAGATGTGACTTGTTTTCAACAAGCAACAAATGCAAATTTAATTCCAGAGAAAATAGCTGTCGGAACTCAAGTAAGTCTATAGATCCTCTAAATATATTATTTTTTATTTATAAATAAAATTTTTTTATTTTAGGCATTTATGTTCGAATCATCATTAAGTTTAGTAGTAACAAAATGGGCCGAAAAAATATGTTTGAAGTTGGATAATGATTATTATAAATGTTGGCAAGAATTGAAAAAACATTTTACAATGTAAGATTATATTTCTCACTGAATTAATTAATAAAAATAGTTTTTATATTTACTTCTTGTAGTAAAAATTTAATTTAACTTACCTCCCAGAACTTCCAAAGTTTATTTTTTATTTATTGTAAAATGCTAGTTATTTTATTCAGTTTTTAGCGGTTTAGATAATATAATATCAAATTTATTATAATAACATTAAAAAAAAAAAAAAACAGGAAAATAAATTTTTCAATAAATTATATATATTAAATATTATTATGAATAACGAATATAATATTTTAATAAGATTTACCTTAAAATCCTTATTCTTAATTTCAAAAATATTTTCTATAATTTTTTTTATTTCTTTTTTTATAGATAGAAAAATCTTATACTTTAATAATCTCAATTCTCCTATAGCTCCAAATTCATATTTATTACTTTTATTTATCCAAAGTTATTTAAAAATTCACTAATTTTTCTATTCAGAATTTAACAACAGCATTAAACCAAAAGTTATAACTTATCTCTAGAAAATTTTGAATTCCCCTGTATTATAGACTCAACTGAACCCACATCAAGATGCTCGTCTGTCAGAAAAGGCTTAATTAGTAACTGAGATTTATGTCAAATTTTGCTAAATCGCAAGCCCTAATTTAATCAATGACGGATAAACCAATTAGACAAATAAGACAAATGTCTAGAACTTAAAATTCTTAAGGACTAGAGGGTAGAGGGAGCCAAATTTAAGGTTTGGGTAGGTTTTTTGTGCGCCACTCCGCATTAATAAGGTTCCATTTTCAATTTTGTTAAATGCTTAATCCGACTTTGTATTTGTTCTCATTTATTGTGAGGTTGTGATAGTGTCTTTGTTTGTTTTTTGTTCTGCTAATTTTCGCATCTTATGAAGATTAAATTTCTAAATTTATTAAAAATATTTTTTAATAAAGTTTTTTTTTAAGAATCCTTATAAAGCTTGGTGGCCTGGAAATCCTATAACGAATTGATCTAGGTTTTGTAGACTGATAAGTGAACTTTATCCAGCTATTTGACACTGGTTTTGCGACGAATTGTGAGGTCTGTAATTATTTTTATTACAAAATCAAATTAATCATTCAAATTTCATTATTGCATATTTTGTTTCGTTTCACTGTGGTATCAACATGAATTTTTTGTTTCCGACTTTTTTTTTAGTGTTTTGATATATGCCCATTTATTGTACGAGCATTTTTGTTTATATGTTTATATATAAAAATAATTATTATGTTACAGTTTGTTATAATAAATTTCATTTTTATATCAACAAAAGAAAAAAAAAGCTGGCATTGTGTAATTGTGATTTTTCTTAGGATTGGTATTTCATATATATATTTTTTTATAGAGTATAAAAAATTATATAATTATTGGCAAAAAATCCCCAGATCATTTTGCCCACATCTCCTAACTCCCTTCTCGATGGCCATGATCATAGGTTCTGATAAATCGATGAACACGCAGGGGCGTAGTCAATGGTAGGATGATGATTCACTCTTCCCTCTGATATTGCCTCGAGTTGGAAATCAGGGTCCATTTGGCAAAATAAGATCTTTTTTTCTAAAAATTGGCTCAAACGATTTTTTTTAAATTTTATATATCGATTAGACAATTAGACCTTCGCACGGAAAATGCCGGTCCAAACTCGGGAATGTCGTGATTACCATTCGCGTACCCACCAGGTGGGAGCCCCTGAGCAGATAACCCTAAAATTTTACACGTGGTAAATGAATTTCGCTTAAACTAATTTTAAACGATATTGAAATTTGTAAATAAGAGAGCTACTGCATAAAATTCAATATGAACAATAATGAATTACTGAAATGTAAAGCACTAATTAATTTCTTCCGTTAAGGAAATATAAATATAATTGTAAATATTTTCTATTTCATTCTTTAAAAAATTAAATTTAAGTATCAATAGCAGTATTAGTAGTATGAGCAGAAAGAGTCTATTATAAACCGCTTTGCACATGTTTAAGGATGGTGTCGCTAGTGTGCTTGTCAAAAATAGAATCCAGTCAACAAGGGAGTTGCCTACCAGTTATTCCATTGAATTAATCCTTTTGAAGACTAGTATTCTCAATTCTTAAATGATTTATATTTAATATTTTTTTAATTTACTTTTAAAATGGGTTTAAAAACTTTTCAAATACTTTTTGATAATCCTTGGAATACCTACTATGCAGGAACCCCAGTAAGCGGAAAAATTATTATTTGTGTTGATTCGCCTAAAAAAGTAAAAGGTAAATTTATTATTTAATGAATATCACCCAGAGCTGTTTCTAATTCCTCACTCTAATTTCTGTTTTATTAAATTTCCAATTTTTTTATAGATTAAAATAAAATTCTCTAAATGTTTATAAAAAATATTCAGATTAAGAACAAAAAAATATTTCTTGAAAATTGAGGAGAGGAAATTTATTTAAGTCATAGACCATAGAGAATTTTTAAACTAAATAATGAAAAAAATAAAATTTTTTCAGGTATTTCTATTTGCTTCAAAGGTGAAGCCTCTGTCAGTTGGACTGAAAGTCGAAATGAAACGAACAGCGAAGGAAAGAGCGAAACTGTCTATGATACTATCTCTGGCAACGAGACATATTTTGAAAATAAATATAATTTAATTGGAGGAACAAGTAATTATCTCCTCATTTCCTTTTTTTTATTACATAAGCCTGCTATTTTATTATTTATTAAACTTAGTGCAATCATATATCACTTATAAACATATTAATTTCTCTGTTGAATTTCAGAATTTTATATGTTTATAAAAAATTCACCCACGAAATTCCTATTTTTAAATTTACTTTATTAAGAAGTAACATTTTTTATTTAAATGTTTTGATATATTGGTCATTCAAACTCGTGTCTTCTTCAAGGCCAATTAGAAAACATTTTATACAATTAAATCAATACTGTTAAACAGAAAACAATATTTACTTATTAATGATAACATCTATGAAATGTCCAATTCCAAAAATATTTAATTAGAATTATAATCTATTTTGGGCCCCGTTTTGCCATAAATAATAATATATACTGTTCGTTACTGTGTATTAAAATTTATGTAATTTATGTAATTTTTTTAATTTTTAACAACAGGATAAATAATTTATTTAGGTAATACAAATAAAACTTTCAAAAATGTTATAAATGAGGCGAACCTAAACGTTAGCAAAATAAAGAAATCAGACTGGATAAAAAGGTTAATGTTATTGTAAACCCTTAAGAATATGAAACTATTTATTGAACTCATTTGATTTAAGATAGCCGCTAAGATAATACGTAATTGGCTCTCAGCCGATTTTCATATTGGATAAAATTAATGACGATTTGCAAAACGTATGTGATTGTACTGAGGATGATGTCATCACACTGATATTGAAATATCTAAACTAAACAGACTATTGCGCAAAATATTCTTTCTTTGGCTGAGAGTCCTAACTATTACTTACTTGGAGATATTTATTTCCAAATTACAAAACCATATTATTATAATACACTTATAATTTTAAAAGAAAGACTTTAAACTTTAAACTGAACACTTGATCTTTAAGAAACAATAATAATTTCGATAATTCATTATTCATCGAATTTTTTAATAGTTAATATTTTTAATCCTATAAAGACCTTAGAGGACTAACAGTTTCTCCAGTAGTCTCTCGATTATTAAAATATATAATAAATTTATAATCCTGAAGAGGTTAATATCCTTAATATTTAAAAATAAAAAAAGAAAAAAAAATAATAATAGTACTACATTTAAATAAATTAATATCTTAAATAAAGAGAAGAATTTTATAGTGACACTTGATTAAAACCCAAGGTGAGTCATGCAGGTCTAAATGACTGGCTAGAAATATATCATCCTTATTAATTCTTTATTAATTCACAATAATTTACTATATTTACACAAGTACTTCTCTTTATTTTATTTTCACAATTCATGAATAAACAATTTATTTATTTGAAATTTGCTATGTAGATGGCACTAAGCGAAAAAATCTTAAAACTTGTAGGTGGAGAACTTACTCTAGAACCAGGGGAGCATAGTTATCCATTCACCACACATTTACCTCCAAACCTACCATCTTCATTCGAAGGCGAATTTGGTCATGTGAGATATACTGTCAAAGCGACACTTGATAGACCTTGGAAGTTTGATCAAGATATTAAAGCAGCTTTTACTGTTATTGCACCATTAGATTTAAATTTGGATCCAACTGTTAAGGTACTTTTTTATTGAATCATTTGAACCCTATTATTATTATTATATTGACTTTTTCATCCGCTTGAGTATGAATTGGCATTTCAACAAGTACTATTCACGAGGCATTATGAGTTGTAATTAACCTATGATCGTAATTTTTTTAGTCTTTTTTGGCATCTGATGTTATTTAGACTTCATCCATATTTATTTAAATTAATTGGTATCCATTATAGTTGAAATAAATTTTATCGTTTAGGATGACAAACAAACTACTGATCCTTGAAACGTGAAGCGAGACCTCTACCTCCGGTCCATGGAGCAGGTCATTCATAATTGAAGAATTTCAGTTTATTTAGTTTAGTTATTTATATTTATCCAAAAAATCACCTTAATATAGATAGCTGAATTGTACTTAAACAGTTGAAAGGCGGTAAAAATAAATTAGATCTAATCTAAATTTTATTATATGTGAACATTCCCTGAAGATGATACGTAAAAAATTAATATTTTGCACAAATATTGTTAGGCTCTAATCATAATTTCGTTTTTTCACTCTACCTTCTATATATTTATGCATCCTCTTAGTCCCCTTTTTATTTGTTATTTATAGGAGCCTGTACAAAAAGAAGATGAGAAGACTTTTTGTTGTTTATGCTGTGCTTCGGGTCCCCTCACTTTGACAGCTGCATTACCAATAACTGGATTTGTTCCTGGACAAACAATTACTTGTTCTATTGAAGTTGAAAATGCTAGTAACGTCGATATTACTCAAGTGAAATTTAGACTTTGTAAAAAAGTTATTTTTAAAGCAACTACATCAATATCAACTCAAGAATCAAAAGTTGACATTGCTGAAACCGATTTGGGTCCAGTTCAAGCAAACTCCAATAAAAATTGGTCAGAAGAGCTTGTTATACCATCGTTGCCACCTTCTAATCTTACTGGCTGTAGCATTATTGATTTATCATATACAGTAAAGGTATAAATAAATTGATTAGATATTATAATAAAAATTTATATAATAAATTATTTCTTGATTATATTTATAGGAATATAATTTTCTATCTTAAGATCTTTTTTAGATTTAATTTTGATTTAATAAAGATGATTTAAAATAAATATCCTTTAAGAATTAGCAGACTCTACAAGAAGATAAAATTCAGGGTGTATGAGACTGCTAGTTCATGAAAAAAAAACTAAATGATTGTTTAATTAGCATTTTTTCAATTAAAAAAATAACCAAAATTATTTTTTTATCAAAGTAAGAAATTGAATATTCATTTGAGTAAATATTATTACTATTTGATATATCGATTCATGGCCATTTCTAAATAAACCAGAAATTTAATTTATTTCACAGAACATGCAACTGTAATTTTTCGCTTTTTAATATCTTTTAAATTTTATTCTGAATAAGATTACTTTAAAAAAGAATTATTTAATTTTTAATTTTCAAAAAAAGCAATATTTTAAATAGTTTCAATTTTATAAAAAAAAAATGTGATTACTTTTATTAAGAAATGTTCTTTTCTTTAATATTCTTTATTCATTATAGCTCTTTAAAAATTTTGAGTTTGAATGGCTATTAAACGGGTTGACATATGGCTGGATTTACTTGCGAAAATAGACCAGAATCGATCCGAAACTGCCCTAAAGTTGACAGTTAAAATGTAACTAAAATTTCGTTAATTTTATTTGGCCCTATAGAGTAGCCTCCATAAATGTAAATGGCCCTTGAACCTTTCACTAGGCACTATTTATAGAAAATAAGAAAATAAGCTTTTTCGTTTGCATAATAAAGTAGTCGAACAGTACATGGCTTATCCTCTGACTGTTCACAGACAGTAATTCTCTGCAAAATTTTATCTCAATATCTATATATACCGTACCTACGTTTCTTTTAAACGATGATTGGCGTCAAAGTTATCAGAAACCAGTACAATGTAGAAGTTGAGATTTTTGTAAAATTCTTCCTTTCATCCTTCCTATATATTCTTCCTCTATTCTTATCACATATCCATACTACGTTAATCTACTCTCCTGAAACTTTTTAGACGCCTCTGTTTTTCATCCCTGGTTCATCTTATTCATTATCCCGTCGCTCCTTATTTTTCCCATGTCCATCTTCAATTCCTTACATTTTTTCAACCTCTCCTCCTGTAACTCCACTTCACCAATTTTGTCTTCTCCACCAAACCACAGGTATTCCCTCTTCTTTCTGATAATCCTGAGCCATACTATATATACATTTGCCTCTCTCTAACTCCTTAGCATTTTTTCCACTCTCCCTACTTTCCTCCACTACCACAATGACCTCCAAAGATCCCAAACCCATGCTGAAACGTCTCTAATTTGAGAGTTTTTTTATCTCACCTGGGTGTCTGCTCCTTTCTCCATTGTTGAATACCTTTTTCGTTAAAATGTGGGGATTCAAAGCTTTCTATCAAAGATAGCGCGTACATGCCCCTCACCATTTGTAAACTCTGACACTCTTTTCACTTCCATGCTTCCCCATATTTCTTTGCGCGGTATTGTCTCTGAGATCTATACATTTTTAAGATATTCTTTCTTTTCCGCATATTTATCCAATAATTGTTTTAGTTCGAATAGTGTCCTTCTCTTCCAGGCATAAAATCATATTGCTTCTACCATATCGATGTTTCTTCTGTTAGCCTCCTATCGACATTTCGTTCCCATACTTTCATTGTATTCATTTTATCCCACTTTAATTTTTACAGTCCTAGATAAATATCCCTTTACCTTTGTAAATGGGCACCACTACACTCTGTTTCAATGCTCCGGATACCTTAGAGATAATTATAGTTTAATAATTTAATATTAAGTATAATTATATTTATCATAGATTTTATATTTATAATTTTCATTTATTTTAATTAGGAAATTATTTATTTTGTTGCAGGTAGAAGCAATTCCTTCAGGCGTCCACCGTACTCTCCAAGTACGAATTCCTATTTCAATTGGAACTGTTCCCTTATTAGGAACAGTTCCTCCACAACAAGTGCCTCCTGCACCTGATACTAATATTCAACCGAGTGCCCCTCTTCCTGAAACTCCTTCTGCAGGATGGAGTCTTCCTGTACAACCATCTGATCCTAATTCTCCTTCTTTATATCCTAATCTTGGTGAGTAACTTAATTTCCAAAGCATGAAATAATTTTTAATATTTATTTATGTGTGTGAAAAACTAATTACTAATTTAATATTTTAGTGCCTGCAAGCTTTGATGAAAGTCAATTTAGTTCAAAAGACATCAAAGATTCAAATGATACAAAGTATACCCAAGGTAATCTTAGTTTTGCTCCTAGATATCCCGTTTATAACTTTGCACCCAAAAATTAATTGTTATTCTTTTTAAATACAAGGCCTTATTCTACCATTTTTGCTGTGCCAGCTTCTTCCTAATTCCTTTTTACTTAAATAAAATATAATATATTATTATATTCCTCATATTTTTTTATTTTATTAAGCAAAGCTAAAGTATTTACATTATTTATAAATAATATATATATTATTAAAAAAATATTGAAATATATAATTATAATGTTAAAATTGAGATTTTTATGTTTTTATAATACATATATTTAATCTATGAAATAAAATCAAAATATTTTAGATTGTGAGTGATTTATTTGGCGGTGTCGGGTCATAGGCCAACAGGACCTTTTGCTCTCTCTGTATATAGAGCTATTAAAAACTAATAACCCTTTCAAATTAAAATGATCCGAAACCGTTTAAAATATTTCATTTTTATTGAGGAATTTGCAGACTGTATGATTTTTTATGGATACGGATTACGAGGATGGTGTAGGTAAAATAATTTTTGTTAAAATAAAAAAGCTATTTTCTATTAGTTGATGTCTACATGTTTCGGCCCGTATTATGGCCCTGATCAGGATTCAGAATAATCCTCACCCTAGTCACATGATAACTCAGACTCACAGACAAAAAGACTAACGTTTGTCCATACTATAAGGAGTAAGATAGGGTACCCGATCATTTCCCAAAGGTAAAAATCCTGTCTTTTCATATCACTATATTTTAGGATTAGACTAAAATATTTGAAAACCCATAAATCATAAGGTGTTCTATTGGGTTGTTCGGAAAGTCATTTCGTTTTTTCCCGCCAGAGGACTTAATTACGTTTTTTCGAAACTAACTT
>JAAAKE020098267.1:0-19025 GCA_010014785.2 Anisolabis maritima
CTGAGGATGGCCGACGTAATGTTGGCCGAAATATTTGGTGAATAAAGTGGTGTATTCTGACTTGAGAAAGACGGCTGGTTTTCTTTTCTCTGAAATCTTACATTATTTGTATATTTTTATTGATGGATTAAGGAAGGGACCATAGAGCCACTGGGAGTAGAATTCGCGATCTCCAGCCTATCCGAGCCATCGGTATGCTTCCTTTGGACACTCGATTCCATTGGACTTCCATTGGACACTCGACCACACTAACGAAACTCACTTCCCCAGTATTTATCAGATCCCTTGATAAATTAGTTTAAAGTGAAAAGTTTTTCACTTATTGGCTGCTTTTTATATCAGCAAGGAGAACGACATCTTCGGCTCTATTCACTTACTGAAAACGACAAGAAATCCTTCAGAGTATTAGAATTGAAAACTAAGTTAAAGTTTTCGAAACCTATTCATTTGATATTAATAGTGAATATATGCCCCAAATCAGACTTGACGAGCATATTTTATTTAATATTTCTGCTGGTGACCAAAGATGTCGGGTTGACTCCCTGAGTCCATAGGGTCACTTGATTCATCAATAAAAATATACTAGCAAAAATTGTTAACTACTAGCAAAAATTGTTAAATCGAAAATGATGTCGAACAATGTAATAGATGCTACCCTCCTAGCCTCCCATATGCCCAACCTTTCTCTGTTCTGAGGAGACCCAAATTTTACAGTTATTTTTTTGTGAAAATGAACAAATCAAAGAGAGGTTGAGGTCTTAGTTAGATTAATGGAATATTTTTTATTCATATATTTAAAAGCAAGGACCCTAATATCTTATATTATATATATATATGGATCATTTCAAGGAAAAAGATCAAAAAAATACCTTCAATTTTTTGATTTCGATGAAATTTTAAGAATATTGAAATTTTATCGATCCTACTATTAATTGGGAATATTAGTCCCGTGCGATTTTTTTCCCGCCCCTATTCGCTTTTGAAATTTTAAATCCCAACGTTTTGAAATTTAATAGGTTAATACACGTTGAATTTTCAAACTACTCGGCTCAAATAAAAGATAATAAAATTGTCTTTAAAACACAAATAGAAAAAAAAAATTTCATGTTAAAATTTAGTCATAGGTAAAAGAATATTTCAAATCAATATTTTAAAAAAATGCACATTTTTGCTTGAATAAAAAAATATGTTAGAGGCAATTTATAAATTATTAAAAAAAAATTTTTTTGGACGGAAACTTAAAAAAATATTAAGTGAGAAAAATGCGTAAATTTAAGCTATCGATAAATGCATGTTTGTTTACAAATTCTTTCAACAGAAAATACATTCAAATTAAAAGGCCTCTACTTCTTTCTTCTTATTTTTTTAAATTTTTCTATTGTTACTTTGAGTTATTTTGAAAGATAAACTGCTAGTGGTACTATAGAAAGAATGAGAACTTCAAATCTCCAACGTAAAATTAAAAAAAAAAAAATACTTTATTAATTGCTCTCTATTATATACTTTTTTCACGAAAAAGATGAATTTTTTATTTTTAACATCGATTATTATATTATATTTTCTTTTGCCTTTTTTTTTATGAGTAAATTTTAACATAATTTTGTCTTCTTGTATTTTAAAGAAAATTTTATTATCTTTCATTTGAGGCAAGAAGTTTTAAACTCCAACTTCTATTAACCCTGATATTTAAATTTCAAATTTTAAAAGCGATTAGGGGCAGAAAAAAATGGGACTAATATTCCGGATTTATAATAGAATCGATAAGTAAATGTAAAATTTCATTGAAATCAAAAATGAGGATTTTTTTATTAATGTTTTTCCGTGGAATGTCCCATACGAATAATGTATATAGAAAAATTGAAAATAATAAAGTGGATACAAAAAATATAAATCATATAACAATCAAAAAGCATATATTTTTTTTTTTGTTTTTTGATATTTTATAAAATATTAAAGAAGAAAAAATGCGTAGGGAGAAGTGGGGTACTTTGAGACGTAGGGCATGATGAGACATTTTTTAATCGAATCTAGAGATTTTTCTTAGCTATTTTGTACTTCTTTTACATGTAAATAGATTAACAACCTAGAGCAGCGGTTCCCAACCTGGGGCACGTGATTAGTTGTATAGGGGTAGGAATAAATAAAAAAAAAGCAATAGCGGAAGGTAGATATTCTTGCAATAAAAGGTACATAAATTAGAATACTGATACAAATTTAATCTATAATTATTCTCATACACCTTTGTTTTGTTATTGCATTGTTGATTCTTTACACTACAACCGTTTTTCAAGAACTATTAACGATAATTATTTTTTATCTAATATTATGTAAATGAAGGATTTAAAAATGAAATTAAAGATTTACGTACCTATTTAATACATATATTTTTTTTTTATAAAAGTGGTACAATTTGATGAAATGGGTACGGAAGTCAAAAAAGTTTGGGAACCGCTGACCTAGAGTCCTCCTTCATTGCGTTATTAGTTCTATAAAGAAAAGATTGTTTTTGCATCATCAAAGTAATTTTTGCATGTAAAGAAAAATTCATTTATTAACAAATTAGTATTGATATAATTTATATTATATGATAGCCTTGTTCATCTCTAATTAATTACATTGGTTTGAATTTGTTAGGAATTGTTTATTTATATTAGAGCATTTATTTATATTATGTTAAAAAGTGCTTGTGGGGCACTTTGAGACATTTAGGTTGACTTTATTTATGATGACAGACAGAATGCATTGAAATAAATTATTGGGATTTAGTCTTGGGGCATTGTTTTGAAAACTTCGACCATTTTAAAAACAAACTCTTATTATTCAGTGTTTAACATATGAACCTAAAATAGGAATATATGATATATTCTTGTTAAGATTACTAGCAACCAGAATATATTTCATTTTTATTATTAAGTTATGTTAAAATGTCAAAAAATAGAAAAATTTGTTTATTCTACGGTTAATAATTTTTCATTTGCCATTTCAAGTGTAATTTAATTAATCCTCAAGACAAGACAAAACTCAAATGCACAATGTAATTGTTTTTTTGCATAAGGCACATGTTCAATAATTGTTAAGGGCAGTAATTCTCAATTTTTTGTATTTGGGATACAACTCTCCATATTTGTTTTAAGTACACCCCATCCCTATGATTTTTTAGAGCTCTAATTTTTTTTTTTAGGGTTTTCATTTTATTTTTATATCAACAGAATGTATCTTTTTTTATTTTCATTACAATAAATAAGTTTTCGTATTTTTTTCATGTTTCGACACACAAAAAATGCTGTATTTCTCTCGGGTAAGACAAAAATTTCTGAGGTAATAGAATCTTATTGCTAAAGAACATAAAACTAAAAAAAAATCAATTTTGCCTTTTATGTTTGATTCTCGACAATTTATAGAGATAAAGTGGAGTGTGGAGTGTTTAACTAAAAAGATTTAGATATATCTCTATTTAGGTTATAGGACAAATAGTAATGAAGTAATGAACGAATAACTGAAACGCCCCCGTTTTTTAATGCCTTCCTCATCACCTTCCAATGGATAGGAAATTTTCAGAAAATATTACTTTAATAGTGCCTAAAAAATAACCAAAAATTAACTTTCTATTAATTTATTCAGGGCCAAGTTCAAAATTTTCTTGCTTATTATTCTCCCCAAATTCCTTTTTATTATGTAATCCATCATATTTAAAGATTAGTGTGACTTTAATAAGAAATATTTATAATTTGCAAGTACACTACCAATTTATGCATTGATATTAAATAGCAAAATATTATTTTCTTGTTGAAACTAATTTATTATTATTAAAAGATCCCCATAGCAGCTTTGTAACGGGGAGTCCGTTCCGCTTTTTCTCATTGAATCAATAATTGTTTTCCAGCTAAAACTATTTGCTTTTCTTTATAGATGTTTCATTTTAATTTAATTAATTGCCTATTTCTTAAATCTTTGAAATATAATTAAAAAATTATTTTAAAGTATTTCGTCTCTTTGTAAAGTGATTCACCCTACCATACAGGGTGTCTCAAAGTGCCCCATTATTATAAGGGTGATTCGCCTCCTTCCCCACCTGGGAATATTTTGGATCCGCCGCAAGTTAGAAAAAGAAAAATTAATTAATTACCTGTGCGATTTCTTTTTTTGTGCAACAAAAATTAATAAAGGCCAAATTTACAAAATCTGAGCCGCAACAGACAGTGACAGTTTTCTCTTCAAGAGTGTCTTGAGAACCCATCGTTACGATATGCTTAAGTTTCGGTTCCTTAGGTACTTTTGCGTATCTTCCAGTTCGGACATCTCGGATAGAAGCAATATCCAATAAATCCATTTCCTGTTGGAAAATAAAGAACATCTTTTAGATTTTAATAAATATCAATTAAAGCGATAAAAAAAAAGAGTCAAATCTGTAATTGAAATATTATAAATTTTAAATATAACATTAATATATACCATGGACGATTTTGAAAGGTTGAAAAAACTTATAAGATGGGGAGATCAGATTTAAATCTGACTTTTAAGACTGAAAGCTTATACGAATGTAGTGATGTATTCAGGATCCCAAAGATAAAGAAAATTACAAAAAAGTAAAAACAATATGCAATTCAATAAAAACAATCGATACAAAAGAAATATAAATATTAAAATAAAAGTTTAAATGGTATTTATTTTATACTAGTCAACTATACTTTTATTTATTTATTTGATTCTTGTGATACTTGATGTGATATTATTCCTTATTTTTCTTTATCTAGTCACTTGCCTTTTAGTTAAAACAGACTTTGTGATATATTCCTGGTTATTTATTTGACGCTAATAGATTTTATTTTATCTAATTTATATTTTTATTTATTTATTTATTTTTTTGTTTATTATTTATTTAATTATTGGTTGTATTCAGCTAGTACTCACCTCAGCTATAAACTACTCTTTAGTGCCTACTGTACTAGCTAATTAGTATGACATTACATTATATAATAATAATAAAAGTTTAAATGGAATTTCTGATAAGAACCATTCCAAAAAAAGACCATTAAGACTAAAATTTTATTTTTTTATTTTAGAATCTTGACTAGGCTATAGTATGAATGGATCTGTGTATATTTAATATTGATCATAATATGCAAATTCCAGTAATGGCAAATACAGAGATTTTCTCGGTTTAGAATAGTCAGTCACACTTTAAACTATTTTTAAAGTTAGTCCTCGTTGATGAGAAGAAAACCAGCGATTTAAATATCTATACATCATGGCCCTTATTTAACAGGATCCATGGTGGATAAAAGTGGCTACTGATGATAGTTTTATTCTCCAAATATTTTCTTTAAATTAATTTTTAAGAGTGATTAATTTAAACTTTGATAAACCAATTGTGTTCATAATCGGCTATAAATAAGTATATAATATGTAATTATAGATTATGACTTAGCATTTAGAGAAACACATTGGGCAGGTATGATCAAGTTTCCGCCCGGCCTATTCTGATAGTCCCTACTGTGGGAGTCCACGCAATTCAATTGGTATTTTTACACTTTTTTATTTATATAATTATTTTCAATGAAAGAATTTTGCAAGTAATTTTAATTTATAATTTGATAAGTAAAAAAATTACAAAAGCGGAAAAACCAAGAAAGGTGACGATTTATTGTTGTTTTTTTTATTTTTTTTATTTAAATAATTCTATTAAATTATAGAAAAGTTATTTAATCAAGTCTTCTGTCTAATTTTATAATTTTTATCAAAAGAAAACAAAGAAAAATTTTTAGAAGGTGAAGTTAAAAATGAAAAATAAAATTTAATTTTTATTTTCTTTTACTTATTGTATATAAGAAATATATAATAATCAAGAGAGATTTGAGCTCGCAAAAATATTCGATGCTGTGTGAGGAAAATATTATCTTAAAAATGAAAAAACTTCCGAATCTTACATTTGATACTTAAACTACTTATTATTCGACCATTTCCGGGAGAGCTTAGGCCAATTTTTTTGCAACAAATCGCTGGTAAATAATGTTTAAGATAAAAATATTTTGAAAGATGTATTTATTGGGACTCGCGTCCTGGTGTAAAGGTAACACAATGGAGGAAGGAGCAGGCAACCAGGTGGGAAGTTTCTCTCAAGTTTCAGACGTTTTATTTTAAAACTTGAGAGTTTTAATATCTTCGAAGTTTCTCACCTGGCTGACTGCTCTTTCCTCCATTGTTAAATACAACAACCAACTTACTACTTCGTAAAGGTAGCAGGTCAGCCGCGAAAGCGTGTTTTGAGTCCAGAGGGCGCGAATTATGCTTATTTAAACACTAAATCATCTCGCAAAATATTTTTATCTTAAATGATATATTGGCTGGTGATATAGATCTATAAATCTATAATATAAGTCTATAGTTTACACCAGGAGTTGGCAACTGTGGCCCGCCAGGCAATTATAAATTTTTTAATAATTTATTCTGCTTACGAGTGCACACCGAAATATCACGAAATTTTCAGGACGTATAAATTAGATAGCATTCTGCTAGACGTGAGCATGCAGTGAACCCACACAAGTGCGCTCCCCTAGTATTTTAGAAATACCTGCACTCCATATGTGATACAGGACACCATATCTTTTTAATATTGTATTTTGTCTTTGATGCAAAACAAAATTGCCACTATAAATAACATTTTTTTGTTACCTAATTATTTTCTTTTATGTTGACACTTAATTATATTCATATTTGTTTTTAAATAAAAATTTATTAAAGTTATTACATGCCGTATATTCCGGCGTATAAGTCGACTTTTCAGCATTAAAATAAAGTAATAAATTTTTTTTGTTGACTTACACGCCGGGTCCAAATGATTTGCTTTTCAAGATCCCATAGGTATTTTTAAAATTGAAACTTTTATTTTCCATTGACAGGACACTACTTACTACAACCTACCTACCATAATCTATTATGCATTTTCTTACCTGTTACCCTACTCTATAGAAATTTAAATTTTTAGATTAATCTTTAAAAATTTCACTTAAAAACTGTCATAATGTTTATGTTTTAAAGCAATTTTTGGAGTCGACTTATACAACAAGTATGCTATAAAAAGTCAAATAAACTCGAAAAATTCCAATATAGACTTATACGCCGAAATATACGGTAGGGTATGTGTGGCCCGCCTAAAGATATTTCTTTTGAAAGTGGCCCTCTGTCTAAAAAAAAAAGGTTTTCAATAAAGCGTTTGTTCTCAGCTCATAGAAGAGTGTCAATAAGTTAGGTATTTTGAGATACGGTGGCTCCAATGGAGAAGTTCACAGACCGTCAGCGACCTGCGTCACGAATTCAATTCATTGAATGCCAAATACTTGGGCTTTTTTTAGGATAGATAATTAAAAGATTGAATCCAAAGTCTCAAGTAAGTCGTAAAGAATATTTTGTCTTTGACCAAAACAAACGAAACAAAACAAAAACTTTTAATATCTTGTCTAAAAATTGAATATTTTCAAATTCAATTCGAATTGAATTGTTCACAATTTGAGAAACAATTTGTTTTTATAAGAGCCAATATCATATTAAGGAGAATTTCTAGTTCAAAAAAATGGCTTGCACAAAACGGCCTTTAGATGTAAACTAATAGATTAAAACAATTTCCAGCTTTCCTCTATTTCCAACTATGGCTTCTGAACTAATTTTTTTGGGCTATGAATAATTTATATGCTTTAAATGTATATATTTTCCAAATTAACAAAGTAAGAATTTACTTTTGAAATAGTGAAAAAAAATTTTTACTCCTTCCCCACCGAAAAAGTCACCTGGATCCTTGCTTTTTTTGGATTCAATTAACCCTTATCCATATTAAAATTATATGAGTCTCACTTTACACTTGTGCCCATATTCGATTTTGAAACATCTCAATCAATAACGAATGCCCACCCCTCACTCATCAAAATTAAAATTTTTTATAATACATTTCGATTAAATTAAAAAAAAATTCTTTGAGCATTCCTAAGGGTCATTTATTTTGATGTACGAGTTAAATAGATAGTAGATAGTAGATATGAGGTTATTCTTGCACTACGACCTACCATCTCGGCCTTTCATCAAAACGGGGCATAACATCTGCATGCACAGATCAGCCCTGCCTCCCAAAAGCAAATCCTTGTCTTCCAAATCAACATAAGCACAGTATAGTTTACCTCCCACTATATAGCATCTGCCAGCAACCAGCCACCTATTAAAAGACAGCATTGGACAGGACATATCAGTATCAACTACCATGTAGCTCAATTTTCTACCATCGTTAAATTAATTACATTTAAATTATATTCCCTATTTTAATTAATAATCATTCCCTACGGTCTTTGATTATTTTATTATTTGTTTTAATTGTTCATTTCATTGGAATTCTTTCTTTGGAACATTAAAAACTAAAATTATAAATCTAAAATATTTTTCCATAATTTAATTTCTTTTCCTAATTCATTTAGTCTAAGATCCTACATACTATATCTTTCGATCCGGATTCCGAAGGTTGAGTGGTGAGGCAATTTGATGTACGAGTTAATAGATGGTAAATGGTAGATATGGGGTTATTTTTGGATTGCGACTTAGTGATCTTCGTGTTATCCATTACTTGTACTCTTGGTTCCTGAAGAATTTTCATTTAGAGCACCTTCTCCAAGTCTCAAGAGATTCTTGGAATGGTGAGTTTCCCATCTCTCAGGCCCTTGGTGGCTGTTCTGGTTAGGAGGGGGATTATTTCTCGCGTTACCCCTAAGAGACGTTTTTGGCTTTTGGATATTCTGTGATAAAGTAGATATCTTTGTCAAAGAACTTTTATAGCGTAATTGGTCGTATAATACACTGAATACATTAACAAATTGCTTTCTATTATTATTTTGAACAAATTTTATGTGTAACATTTTTTTTTCTAACTTTTCATTTTTTGTACCAGCGATTTAGTATTAAAGTTTTTTTTTAATTTAATATTCAAGATTTTAATAATTCAGTAGAAAAAATGAGAAAAATGCGCAAATTTAAGTCATCGATAAATGTTTGTTTACAAATTGATTGTTTCAACATAAAATCCAAATTCAAATTAAAAGGCCTCTACCTCTTTCCTCTTATTTTTTTTTTTTATAATTTTCTTGTTACTTTTAGTAATTTTGAAAAATAAACTACTATTGCCATTACAGAACAGATTCAAAGATGATTTTCTTCGACTGTACTATTCCCTTTATTTGGGGTTGATATTGAAAATCAAAGATTCTATCAAGTAACTTGATGAAGGGGAGAGATGGGAAAGAAAGAATGAGGGCTTGAAGAAACAGAAAAAAAAACATTCTTAGCTCGAGCTACTCGTGGTCACACTCTACCTAATCTCTCAAAGATAATAATTTATAGCACTTTTATATTGAATAGACAAAGTAATGAGTGAAAATTATTATTTAACTAAACATTTTATCGTAAACATGAAAACAATGAGTAAAAGTGATAAAGTGCCATCAATAAAATACCAGTCGTAAACGGATCTTTATCAAAAGTTTATATAATTTAAATATCGATATCACGTATTACCCTAGCTAAGAATGAAATTTTTTCTGTGTCCTCGAGTCTCCAGTCTTTTTTTCCACTCTCGCTCCATCATCAAGATGCTTTGTCCGACAGGTCGGCTTATCCCCTCATTAAGTATCATTTGTTTTTCAATATAAAGACCGAATAGGTTCTTTGCGATGCGTTTTGACTGATATATCTATGCGTTCTGAAGTTCGGAGAGGGATTTAAGGGGCACGCTTTGGGCTCCGACACACAAAGAGACACTATAATGCACTTGAGCTATCAAAAACAGGTAAATTTTTCTACAGCCTCAGAGGGCGTTCAGAGCCAAAAAAAATTGGTACAGGTCAGGAAAAATAAGCATATAAAGACAGGTTGAACAAAAATTTAGTCTCAAATCTTTTAATCTTAATCTAAAAGAATAAACGAGCCAGTGTTGGGACAACTTTTTTTAAATTATAGGGAGATAGGAAGCTGGTCTATAGCCGATAAGAAGGAATCGTCTATTTTTTTAAAGAAGAAAGTCAACTTTTCGCCGAAACAAGGAGTTTCTTATTTAACAAATACATGTGTGAAGAGGGTTCCTTCTTGGTTGCTATCCTCAAGCTTCCCAGTTGAATATTGGGTCTCAGGCAAATTCTGTGTATTCAAATGACTAGTTAGTAAATATGCTGTGATAATAGATTTTTGCATCTATCACTTTGGATAATTATTATAGTGACTTTGGAGTTTAGAAGAATATGAAAAAATTACATAAAAATGTTAATTGCAAAATTAAATTCTTTTGTAGTAAAACAAATTCGTAATTATAAAAATTTTTTGATTAAAATTTGCTTTTGTTTAAATTTATTGATGAATTTTTATAACTTATTTTGATGAGTAATATCAAGTGCTTTAAGAGAATATTGGGTCGGCTTTTCACTTATCCCTGATTTCCGGGAAAGTGAGAAACCAGAAGCATATCTTTAAAAAGTTCATAAAAAATTAATAAATTAAGAGTATTAATCAATTATCCTATTGAAGTAATGTGAGGTGTGTCTCTTTTTGTGAAAAGCCAAAGCCCAAAGTCAAACTATATATTTTTGCGTTCTCCCATTTCACCCTAACTAAAATCAGATTTTCAGAAAGCAATAGAGGAAGTTTAGGGATCGCATAAGATTTAATAATTCGTTTAATTTATTGTGAGGTTTTGTGGTTTATTCTACATCACAGATTATTCTCAATATTGATTGATATTGTAATCTTAATATTTAAATGTCAATAGGTATAATATACATTACGAGAAAATAAATACTACTTACCAATTCAAAGCTACCAATCTTAAACAAAATGAAAACAATGGACGGAGATATTAACGCAAGTAAAATGGAATAAACTTTTAATAAGGGCCCAAATAGGACCTTTAATATACATTAAATATTGAATAAAATTATTAAAATGGTAAAAGTAAAAATTTTTTGCAGTGGCGGATGGATGGATGGATTGGTACCAGTATAGGGCGGATCCCCCTTAAATTTGAGAGATCCAGGCATTTAAGGCCACTCGAATAGGACCTTTGTGTCATTAACTCTGTTATTGGGGATGAGATTATCTCCCATTTTCATAACCCAGGAGAAGACTTTTGGAAAAGTTGAAATCCTTTTTTGTGGCAAGTACTCGAAACCGAGTTGTTTTCAACTCTAGATTCGTAATCCGCAGCTTATCCGTCTTAGCCACTGCCTCCTCATTTTTGTAGTGGTTAAAGAATTTTGTTACTAATTTTTAGCTAACCTAAACCCAAGTGAAAAGTGAAGCAAGGGAATCTAATAAATACAATTATATTTATTGATTTTTCTTTAAAAAACAATGTTAGATTTATTTTTTCACTGATAATCTTTCAAAGACAAAATACTGATTTTTAATATAAAAATTTAGTTTTGTTATTAATTAAGAGTGGTTTTTGTTAAAAATAAACACCAGTGAATTCTAGAGAGGTACGAATATTGTTTATTTTCAAATATAAAATTTTAATTTCTTAGACCACTCCTACCGATAAAAACTTAACGACAAATATATTTATAATTACTTAGATTAAATATAAGTAGTTTGATTCAGTGTTGTTCAGTCCGCAGGAAATTTTTAATTTTTTGGCTTTCAGAGGTTTTTTAAGTGTTATTTTTTGGAAAAA
This sequence comes from Anisolabis maritima, assembly GCA_010014785.2. Lineage (NCBI taxonomy): Eukaryota > Metazoa > Arthropoda > Insecta > Dermaptera > Anisolabididae > Anisolabis > Anisolabis maritima. The sequence continues at coordinate 11,696 of JAAAKE020098267.1, forward strand.
AATAAATATCTATTCTTAACTATAATATAATATATTTGTGCCCTTTTCATTGGAATTTGATACTATTAGACTTGGAGTTTGTTAGAATTTTTTAATCAAAATGATATGTTAATTTATACATATATATGATAAAACTGGGAGACACCAAATATGCCATTCAAAATATAATAATCTAGCACATATTTTAGCTTAATGGTAAAAGGTTGTTAGATTTTAATTATATTTGTTTGTAACCAAATAAAGAGGATATACTTCAATGAATAGAGCAATTTAGAAAAGGTCTTTAAGTTGAAACTTACCTTATTCTGATCAACCCAATAGAGATAAAATCCTTGGGAATCGACACGTAAAGTGACCGGGGTGCCAAAGCCAGAGTCCTGTCACACACAATGCCATTTGACAATTTAATTATTCTCCATTTGGAATTTTAGGAAAATTATAAAATAAATTAGCCCTAGAATTTAAATTTCTATGCTGGGCTAAAATGGATATTCTCAGCATTTTTGAAAAGAAATGTCAAAAAGCCAAATTTGAAATTGTTAAAAAATAATATATTAAAAAAAATTTATTGTGATGGGGGTGGGAGAAATAATTTTTAAAAAGAAAAAAAAGGGGAAGTATAAAATAGAATGGAATACCTCATCCCACTTAATGAATTTGTCTCCATCCTGCATGCATTTAGGCACCTGGATGGTGCCAATTTGCACCGCAGGCCCCTGATATTTCGATTCAGCCATATTCATCAACAATTTAAACGCCGGCTTGTTTCTCTTGACACGGAATCTTTAAAACGAGTGTTGTCATGGTGAGTGAATTAAAGGTATATAGAGACCCAGCCCTCACACACTACGTACACAACAAAATAACGACAAGGTAAATGTCAAAAGGTACGGACCACTCAACTCAACCAAAAGAAGAATAATTTAATAATTAAATTGATAACAATATATAGATGTATTCAAAGTTAAAATGATTGAGAAAACTAGCCTGGCACCCTGCAAAGATCAGCAGCAGCTCATCAGCACTGTCAGTCACTCAAATATACATCATAGACAACCTAGACCAACAACTCGCATGTATATGAACGGTTGCTTAAAAATGAGCGCAACAGCGCCTCAAAGAGGGTGGATCAAAAACTAAATCCACGCGCGCGCGCGCGCGTGTACAGATATGCAGGGCTCCCACATTCATACCAGAAGTAATATTTCACTAATGTTCAATTTCTATTATTATTATTTTTTATTCGTAAATAATTTTTCCCCCTACATAACTTATGTTTTAACTTTTAATTAAATTTGTAACTAATAAGGAATAAACAAGTTATCGACTTGACAATTTAATTCCATACCAAATGTCTAATTAATTACAATAGGTTGAAAGATTAACAACCTTGATTATTTCCCGCCCTTCAGTGTGTTAATAGAGTTGCAAAGAAAAAATATTGTTTTTTTATCATCAAATTGAATTTTTGTTAAATTTTTGAAAAATTAATTTAAATCATTTATTAACAAATTAGTTATAATTTATATTATATTATAGCCTATTTATCTCTAATTAATTACAAGAGGTGAAATTGTTAAGAAGTGTTTATTTAAATTAAGGCATATTATGTATGTTTTTGTTAAAAAATGCTTGTGGGGCACGTAGGAACAAAGCTTCTATGGTATTTTGAGACACTTTATGGTGAGAGACATAGAATGCATTGTATGAAAAGAAAATGAATCTACAATGCTCAAGAATATGAAATACGATTTCTTTGGATCTTTCAAAATCTACTGCTAGGAAGCTTGGTTTCCTCTTCAGATCCAAGCAGTATTTCTTCCCCCACCAATTTACCATCCTTGTTAAGGAAGAAAAATTAATTTAAATTAACAAATTAGTGATAATTTACATATTATATTATAGCCTATTTATCTCTAATTAATTACAAGAGGTGACCAGGTTTTTCTTAACAGCTTATGGCGAATGTCGGGATGGCTAATGCGTCGTTTACTCCTGCTCACGCAATGTTTCATCATGTTTTTATCTTTTTCTTTGGATGGAAATGTATGAACATGTTATTTGTTAATGAGCATACATTTCTTTTTTTTTTTGTATTTTTTGTATCTGTTTTGTTAATTGTTGTTTTGTGTTATGTAATTTATAAATTTGTATTTAATTGGACCTAGCCACCGAGGACTTGTGCCCCTAAACAGGTTGTAAATAAATTTATTTATTTATTTATTTATTTAACTTCTAACCCTATACAAGGCAGGGATTTGTCCGTGTCTTGAGTATGGGTTCCGCCTGCGGAGAGGGACTTCCCAGCATGCTCTCTCTTTCCTTGAATCAATTCAAAGGCGTGCGGCGAGGCTGATCGGAGACGAGTCTCTTACTGCCTCTTTGCAGCCACTCGAACACAGAAGAAATGTCTTTGCATTGACACTTTTTTTACAGGTATTACTATAGTCGATGCCTAATTAAAATCAATCATTCCTCCATCAACATTTGACCGCAATACAAGGGAATCATCGTCCCAACATCCTCATGTTGTTAAACTCGCGACTAGTAGAACATAGTCAATTCCAGTCTTCCTTTATTCCCCTAAGCTCCCGAGATTGGAACAACCTCACTGCTACTATCTTCCCTAAAACTTTCAATCTTCAATCTTTCAAATCCAACCTCAATAAGCACTTTTTAAAGCCTTCACTCTCTTTTACTCCTGTTCTTTCTGGTAGCATGTGACCACAAGTCACTATAGGTTCGCTGGAACTTATGCTTCCATATCCCAAAACAAAAAAAAAAAATAAGAGGTTATATTCGTGTTAATTTTTCTTTGAACCAGGATTCTCGATTATTTTAGAAAAACAAGAAAATCAAGTCAACCCCAACTTTGGGTACCATTGGTTAACAAATAATAGAATAGGATACTTAATTAAGTCAAAATATATTTTTTTGTCTATAATTTTCTTTAAAATAATTAATTTTAATTAATATATTAAAATCTCATTCATTATTTGATTAAAATTAAATTTTAATTAATTTTTGCTTTTGTTAATTGATTTGGTTATGAGGAATGCTCAAGTTAAACTTAAAATAATTTTTTTAACAAATTTGCAACAAAATAAAGTGGTGTATATTACTCAGAAGTAGGTCTAGTTTTAAAATATATAAAAACCATATGGTAACTAAGAAAACAAAAATTTTTCCAAATATTGTTTTTTATTTTAAGGTTAAATCATAATTTTATTTAAAAATTGTAAAGTAAAATGATTCCCTTAGTACTATTTCATCGTGTGTATTTAATCACCATTTTCTTAAATATCTGAAATATAATAAAAACATTAATTAATGGATCTTTGTATAGTGTTTCATTCTTTCCAACTAGTGGGATAATTTGAGTTTTTCAAAAATTTTTATCAATATTTAAAAATGGGGTATAATTTGCGACTAATTTGATATAAATTTAAAAATATATTTTCCCTTCTCCTAAGGTGCAGAAGTAGAACTTTCGCTTCACGTGCTAAAGGTTAGTGTTTGGCTTCCCGTCCTGAGCGACAAGTAAAAATTATGCGTTTAATTTAAAATCAAATTTAATACATTATATATATGTGGGATAATGTTTTTACAGAACATACATATATATATATCCGCCATTTTGTTGGTTCAATCTACGTAATTTGAAATTCAAACTTTCCCCGCCTAGTTTTCCCCACTTCCGATGTTTTCAATTTTGACATTTTTAGTTTTTGATTCTTTAGAGAATAACAGACAGAAGGAAATAAAGAAGAAACTAGCAGATGAGAGAACGAACATTTCTTTCAATGCTTTCTAGTACTTTTTACTTTATTTTTATTTAATTTTCTAAAGAGTCAAGTAGTGGGAGAAATGAGATAAATCCTTCATTGACAACGCAAAGATAAGATGACCACATTGAACAGTTGGGAGTGGTTCCTTTTTTTTTAATTCTCTTTTTTTACTTATTTCCTAAATATATATACTAACTACCTACAGGAAACTTTTCATAACGTAAATATTTTATAAATTAATTTCAAAATTTATTGATTAACAAAAATTTCATTTTGCCAGTAAATGAGAGAAGATGAGCATCAATTTTGGAAAATTATTTGGCAAAAAGAGACAAACGGCCGAAGGACCTTCAGAAATCGGGTTGCCCACAAATGTCCTACATGAATTCCATGTAAGAAAAAATGAAAAAACAGGACAACTTGAAGGACTTCCTGAGTCATGGATTAGACTCATGGATACGCAAATTACGTACGTCTATTTGTATCTTCAACTTTATTTATGTATTTTTATTTCTAACAAACATTGAAATATTTAGAAAGCAAGAACAGAAAGACAATCCAAATGCTGCTCTACAAGCAATCAAATTTTATAATTATTCAATTAAAAAAAAAAATTCAGAGCCTTTTAAGCCCCTGGTAACTGCCAGAGTCATTGAGGAAGAATCAGCCGAAATTGAAAAATTTCTAGGTAATTCTTATTTTCTGCACAACTTTTTAATATTGTTTACTAATATATAATATAAAATGAAGGTAATAATAAGAGCCACGAGAGATCCAATGAAACCGATGCACATCAAATTTTATATACGAGAAGAGCTCCGAGTCCTCCGACCATCGATCCTTTCGTGAGTCAAATTCTCTCTCTACTTTACACATTTGCTTTTCTTACTTACTATTTTAGCTCCAACTCCATAAGTTGATTAAAACAGTTTGCTTGTTCTTTAATCACATTTATGCACTTTGGCTCTCTCCATATTTCTGCTTCTCAATTCTCTCAATCTCATTCTTGTTTACCAAAATTGCATTTATTTATATTATTCTTTTAATTTTCTTATTAGTTCACTTTTTCATTATGACATGAAGAAATTTATTTCCATTTCATAATTATAAAATTAAAAATCTTCATCTAGATCTCAATGTCATTTCATATTTTTTATACTCTTATTTATTTTTAAAAATAAATTTAATGTAAGTAATATTAACTAGATAATTAATATTCATTCAATTTATCATATATTGCATATTGAAATTTGTTTTAAAGCCCATCTTGGAGAAAAATGAATTAAGTGATGCATTGGATGAAGCAATTAAAGATTTGAAATTAGTAGCATCAGAAGGATATCAAAGAGTGGAAATTGATTCGAAAGATTCAGATTTTGATTTAAATAATGATTTTGTGAGGAAAAAAGATCGAACCGATCGAATGACAGACAGCGAAGTTTTTAAAGAATTGCAAAAAATTTGCTTTCCAGGAGATCCATATCGTCGATTTGAGAGAAGTAAAGAATTAGGAGCAGGGTTCGTATTCACTTTCATTACGTATTTTCTTTTAAAAACAATTTAATTTATTAAATAAATGGATAATTGGCAGAGCCTCTGGGACAGTTTTTATTGCAAAGGATACGCATATGAATATTCAAGTGGCTATTAAAGATATTGATTTATCTAAGCAGCCACGAAAAGAATTAATTCTTAATGAAATCAGAGTTATGAAACAATTTAAACATGAAAATCTTGTCAATTTCTTAGAAGCTTATTTGATTCATGAACATTTATGGGTAAGGATATTTTATGATTTAGTATTTAATCATCTTTTTGAATAAAATAAAAAAATTTTTTTTGCTTCAGGTTGTAATGGAATTATTGAATGGAGGTCCTTTGACTGATGTTGTAACTGAAACAGTTATGAAAGAACAACAAATTGCAGCAGTTTGTAAAGAAGTTTTAAAAGCTATTAGCTATCTGCATTCAAAGGTCTTTCATTTTGCCTTTTAATTATTATTATTTCTTTAACTATTTTTATGGAATTTTTTCATCTCTAGGGAATTATTCATAGAGATATAAAATCTGATAATGTACTTCTTGGAATGGATGGTACAGTAAAAGTAACCGATTTTGGATTTTGTGCTAACATAATAGGTGATGAAAAAAGACAAACGATGGTTGGAACTCCTTATTGGATGGCTCCAGAGGTAATATATATCATCACTTAATATTACTATTGTCTAATAAGAACTCCCTCAGTAATTGAAAATTTTGAAATTGGATCCCCTCTTGACGACGCACTTCTATTAAATTTCTAATGAATATTTTTAAAACCAGTAGTGAAGCTGAATAGCATACTATGAGCTAGACCCATTACATTTTCAAAGAATAATTTTTTAAATACTTTTCCGGTTCATCATTCATTCTTCTTTAAAATCGTTAAAAAATCCAAAATATTTGGTATTTTTCATGCTTTTTTAAATAACGAGTGTCTCTAAGGTGACAGTCTTAAAGAAAGCCTTTTGGTTCATGCATGATGCTAACTAAATTATTCGCCCACTCTCATCTCACTGAGCTATATGCATGGGAGAAAGTATCCAGACAATCAGGGGTCAAGAAGATCATATCTAGTGGTGGTTTCCTGAAGTTCAGATAACAAGCATAGTTTTTCATTTATTAGAACATATTATTTTAGCTAAAATAAGCCTGTAATTTTCCTTTAATAGCCTAACAAGTGGAGTGTATAATTGATTCCTCACCGATTTTGATCTCCTTTTACAGGCTTTACAGTAATTAGACGTTTGATTAAATGTGCCCTTTAAATGAGAGCTTTGAAATTTGAAGTAATTTCACTTGATGATTAGGAAGTTTAAAGCGTGGTGGTGAGTTATTTAGTGTGGCCATGCTAGAAAAGACCCAGTTGTTTTTTTTTATAATAGAGCAAGCGCAATTTTGAATCAAGCATGTTCACTTTTTTTTCCTAGTTTACACTCATTTAATATATACTACAAGCTGCACTTCCTGCCTTCTGCCCCTGGATTCCCTGTTTGTTCCGCGGAGAAACTTTCTATTTGACTTTTCTCTCTTTTTACCTCTATTTCCTGACTTTAGCTGACCTCACCAACTTCTCTATTTTATAATTTATAGTTTCAAATTTGATGGATATAGTAGTTGCACTTTAATTATTAGTGAGTTAGGCCGGACTAGCTAGCTAGGAGGGAATGTGGTAAATTGAAAGTGATGTTTAAAGCGTATCAATATTTTAGGAGTTTGGGAGGAAATATCGAATAGGTTTTAGGAGCCAAATTATTTAAGTAGGGTTAATCATAGGAAGAAACACCACCGCCTTCAAACATGTGCATGTTTTCAATAAACTTTATAAATTAAAAATTTTAATTATTTTCACCCATTTTAATAGTCTTACTTAAAAGAATTAAAGACTAGGTTTAGAACTCTTTTTTTCTTCATTTTCTCTATATATAGCCATAAAAGATGGTCTTAAAATTTATTATGTCGGGGGTTTTTGTGAAATTAAAAGCAATTGTATTAGCATCCGT
>JAAAKE020098278.1:6897-19025 GCA_010014785.2 Anisolabis maritima
ATAAAAAATAATTTCCTTTCTTCGAACCTTGACCCAAAAAGAATTAAAAGAGCAGAAAGAAATCTTAATAAATAAACAAGAAGGTCAAGTTTAAATAAATATATTAAACTGATTTTCTATAATAAATTAATAAAAAGGAAATTGGTAAAATGACTTACTTGTTTGGATCAGAGACGTTCTTTGAGCTGTAAGTCGCTGGATTTCGGCTTCCCATCCATTTGGTCCAAATTGCTTTGAATGGTCGGTGATCCTGAACGGAGGATCTCCGAGTCTCTCTCTCTATTTCCCACTAACCATCGTCGAACTAAAGGTGAGTATAATCTTGGATCTGAGGGTTGTTTACGAGGCCAAATACACGAATAAATAACACTCGCTAGATAGCCGACAAGGAATGTTACGAAAAATGAGAGAACCACGTACCTGAAATAATAATTTTTATCATTAAATATTTCGAGAAATTTAACATACATATATTCACAATCATTCTTAAAAAAATGAAATCAAGTTGCAACACTTCGAATAAGTCAGATAGGCCTTTGGCTTCATATTCCAAGTTTGCCCCCTGCCCTGAGCGAAAAAATTATTTAAAATAATTGGCTTCCAATTCATTTAAATATGGATGGATAAAAGGTATCATAATATAATAATATATCTATACATTTATTAATGCCTATGTGGCCTTCAATCCTGGGGTGCTTTTGTGTGTTTGACACTGAACTTGTACATATCATAAGAAATTTTCGAAATGGGGGATTCTTATAAAAAATAGACACTTATATATATAAGAGGGAATAAGTTGACACAGAGAAGGGGAAAAGATTAAAAAAATTTCCCTGAAAATTATTCCGAGGATTTTCCAAGGACCTTGGAAATACATCTTTGGTAATGAGACAATAACAGTATACTACGATAATGGAAGCGGGAATCTTGCTAAGCAGTCAGGTGATTGAAATATCAAATTTATATCTTGTTGCCGTCGGTTTGAGCTTCACTCATCCTCATCATCAGGGCAAACACTCTTTATGAGCGTGAGGGACATTCGAACCGTCAGCAACAGGATTATAAATTTGATATTTCAACCACCTGACTGTTTAGAAAGATTCCCGCTTCCATTATCCAATTAAAAATCTACAGTTAACTCGCAGAAAATATATTAAATACGTACCATAAATATGAGATCTTAAGAAGATAAGGAACATTGGAATAATCAATAGGGGGTTTTGTTGGCATTATTGTTGTAATATTAAGGTTTGCTGGACAACCGCTTGTTGAAAGGGGTAAAAAACGAGGCGGGGGCTTTGGTCCAGCAAATCCAAGCCATAAAGAGAAGCTTAATCCTGAAAATAAAAAAAAATAATCTAAATGTTTTATTGAAAAATATATATTTATTGTATAGTACAAAGTTCGTATGCTTTAGTGTATATTCGGTACAAACGGATGAGAAATCGGTCGCCTAAGTCTCGAAATCAATTTTTTCAACTAAGAATAGAAGAGGTTTATTATTTCAAACTAATTGCAATAATCAATTTATCATTTGAAGTCCTTTGTTCCCTAAAGTGAGAAGAATTCAATCCAACCAATATATAATTATAAAATTTCGGCAAACCACTGGTTCAAATGTATCCAAATCTTCCTTCCAGGGAGTTTGTTTGATGTTATTAATATATATATTTTGACAAAGAGATTGATGATGTGAATATAGCCTATAGCTGGACTAATAATGTTGAAGGTGAAGAAAGAAAAGAATTAGCAGGGAGGAACTCCCCTCCCAAAGCAGAAAAAATTGGAAAAACATATTAGATTCACCATTTTTAATAAAAAATTACAAAAATAATAAATTAAATTTATAATAAGAACTTGCAAAAAAGAAAAACCAACTCTAAAAAATTTTATTTACCCCCCCCCTCCTCTCAAATGAAATCCTGGTTACGCTAAAAACACTAGTAGACCTAATTTACTATAAAATAAAAATAAAATATATTTTACAGTAAAACTCCGGTTAACGCGATTAGCACGTTTTTCGAGTTTACACGACAAATTAAATGCAACCTTTCTTTTTTCCTATGGATTCCTATTTGATTTAATACGGTCCAAACAATTTGAAAATTTAAAGACCCTGAGGCAATTACCTCTATATGACATTTATTCAATTAACACGATTCCGCTTACCACGGCGCCCTAGGATTGTGTAACCGTGTTAACCGGGTTTTGTTGTATTATATAAATAATAATATAATATAAAATAAAAGATAGTGAAATCAAAGAAATTTTGCATTTTTAAAATCCAATGACATCTTAATAATAAAAGTAAAAAATAATTTCCTACCTACGAGGAGTCCAATAAGAGTCCCTGTTTGGTTGGATCTAACAGTAAACATTCCTAAAGTAAATAAAGCAAGGAGTGGGCCACCGACAACACCAAATATTGTGAGTGATGCTTGCAAAATTCCACCGAGATATTGAGCAGCAAATGCAATGGCCAGGCAGAGTAATCCATATAAAAAGACCAAGATCTACAACAAAATAAAATGGAATGAAAAGAATTTATTAGAATCACCATTATTAATAATTTTACAAATATGCTATTTATGAGCAAAAAAAAGATGGGTATGATTTATGTCCCCATTCGTTCATTTCATTGATGTAACATAAATGTTTTCAAACGAATAGTTAAGGTTAAAGAATTCCTGATTTTCAAATAAAAAAAATCCAATTTTGGAATGCAAATATGATAAAATGAAATATCTCTTCATTAAAGATCAAATTATATATATATATATTATTAATATATAAATATTAACATTTCATTCTATTTGGGAGAAAAACTTCAAAATAAAATCAGGAAATATTTGGAAAGGAGTTAATACAGTAGAGATTATTCATTATCATTAAATAATTATTAAAATTTTCTGAATTGAATGAATTTTATTTATCATCTGAGTAATTGAAATAAGATGACAAGTTTTACGATTTTATCATTAAAAGGGTGTGATGGTAGGACAATAAATATGACCCTCAAGAATTGAACTCTCGTCGATTGATTAAATTAAATTGTGGTTGGTTGGTTTTCTAATTGAACTTCCTTAGTGATTTTGAACTATAATGACAGAGACGGATTTATTAGGATCGAGGTCATCGACAGAGAAATTTTTGGGACCCGTAAAAATTTTACTTATATATAAGAAACTCAACCGGATCTTAGCCCTCCGGATTCTCAATTATCCAGACGCGAGGGGTCCAGATTTATTAGCCTTGCTTTATCATTTTTGAATTAAAATTTTTCTTATTTTTTAATATCTGGACAACCCCTGGTTTCAATTGGGATAATCGAGTTTCTACTGTATAATAATACTATGTTTTTGATTTTTTTTCTCTATCTATTTTTAAAAGTCTGTCTGGACGTCTGCATATATTATGTATATAGGAATATCTATTTGTTTTGTCTTTGGAGATGAGAATTCAATTCTTGAGAGTAAATGAACAAAGAATCATTAAAATTTATCATTTTAATTTTTACAATTTTTCTATTATGGCTATGGGGTAATAGAGCAGGGAGGGTTTTACTTGATGCAGGTATCTCGGTGTTGGAATGCCCTTATCCTGAGAACCTCACAGGTTGGTAAAATATTCTATGGAATGCATACTTGCCGGTTGGTCAAAATGCAAAATTTAAATGTAACGGATTACAAAAATAAAAAATAGATTTTTTTAAAGCCTTATCTTCTCCTACTCATTTTTATTGATTTTTATAATTTATAACATATTTTTTTAGAAAATAGAATAAGTTCTTCCATTTTTACAGTGAACGATGAAGTAATTAAAATATAATATGAGTTTATTAGTCTTAACCTTGTAAGAACTTCACCTTGCCTCTTATGATTTATAGAAATTAATTTCCTTGGGAAAAAATAAAAACATTTAATGAATATTTTTAAAATTTTTATCAATTAATATATAAGGATATATAAATTTTTTGGAAGTTCTTTGGATTAGTATTAAATAAGTGTGAAATGAAAAGGGACAAATTTAGAAAGAAGAGATCTCCCCTCCAAAAATAAATGAAATTAAAAATACATACTTTGGACATCAAAGAGGCTTTCCTATCCGGTAAAGGATGATCACGTCGTTTCGAGTAAATTGGTTTCAAATAATCCTCTAATGTTACAGCAGCAAGAGAATTTAAAGCTGAAGAGACCGTTGATAAACTTCCAGAAAAGATCCCAGCAGCAAAAAGACCAGCCAAGCCAGGATATTCGCCCAAAGAATCCATCACAAAAAGAGGCATCAACTGATCTGTGCTACTAATCCGGTTAGATTTCAAAGGGTCACAATTGCGATAATAAGCGTACATTGCTAAACCAGAGAGGGAGGTTGTGATGCTGAGCAAACTCAAAACAGGCCATGAGAGCCAGAGGGCTATCTGAAAAGAAAGGAGAAAAATGAATTTCTTCATATTAGAAAGGAATAGACAAAATCTTTTAAAAAACATCTAGAATCAAATGGTATGTATCATCTGGGAAAAATATTTGTGAATCTGATCCGCTTTTTGGAAATTGGATCTAAATCCGAAGATTTGGTTTGAAGTTTGATTTTTTTCAATTTCTCTATATACGCGGGTTGCCTTTTATATTTCGGGATTTGAGATCAAATGTATATGCTGGTCCCATTAATGCCCAAGGAAACCTCAATCTCACGATAAGTCACATGACGATCTTGCAGTATCAGTTCACGCACAGCTATGTTTTCCGGAACAACAACCGATTTTGGACGACCTTCATGAAATTCGTTCTTAGCCGAACTACGGCCACAATTGAAGTCAGTAAATCATCGATAAACAGTAATCGTTGATGGTGCTTCATCGCCAGAAGTCGAATTAAGTTCATCAATGCACTGCTGTTGGGTTAATCCACTTCTAAAGTTGTAAAAAATAATCGCTCGAAAATGTTCTGAATTTAATTTTTAGCCGAGATGAATTTTTTCAGGTTATTATAAACTACACAAATAGCGCTCGTATGTCAATACGTTCTGAGTATGTATACCATCAAAAATGTCAAACTAGAAGCATCAGCAGCACTAGTTTAGAGTAATATAAAAGGCAACCCTCGTATATATACACATATATATATAATTTTGTTCCAGCTGTGAATTGATTTCTGATATTATTTTTGAAAGTGAAAAGTTTTAGAAAATTTTTGCCCTTTTTTTAATTTCTCAAGCTCCTCCCTTAATTCAAGAATTTTAATAAATTCAGCACTCAGGTTAGGGTTAGCCTCATTCCTTCTCTTAATTTTTTTGGGAGAATGAAAGGTAAAAATCTAAAAATAATAATAGCAGATAACATTCCTTTAATTAAAAGTTAATGTTTTTAAATTAGCAACCTGTGATTTCTTCAGCCGACGAAGGGTTAACATTCGTTGAACTTGTGCTTGATTAACGGCATAGAGTGTAAGATAAGTAAGGGCACCGCCAATGTTTAGACTCCACCAAGTATGACGCTCCAGGGGATCGGGTGAAATGCTAAAATCAAGTTTTAAAAGAACTATTTTAACTATACAAAAAAAAATCAAAGAATATAACTTAGGATTCGTTAATTAAAAAAATTTAGTCTACTATAATAGTTATTAATAGTATTTTTTTTTTGAAAATTTTCTTCTTGTTTTGTTAATATTTTATGAATCATTACTATTTCAATAAAATATTTTTAGAATCTTTTCCTTTGGTCAAAGAGATAAAGAAAAGAAAGACCCTGCTTTTGTATTAGCCATGTGTGTGTGCATAGTATAGTAGCTCCTGATTGTTAACAGTTCGTTTCTCTCTCCAAATAAAATCTTATTTTATAAATATTTTTAAGATTTTCCATATCGGACACCTCTGATCTCCAAAGATAATCCAATACTTGTTTATTGAATAAAAATTTTTAGAATAAAAATAGTCCTTGATGCTAAAGAATAAAAAATATGCTGATGAGAATTATTTCCGCACTAATGTCCAAAAGCTGTAAACAAATTAAAAGAAATGATCCAATCTTCTCTTAATTGAAATGTGCACCCGACGCGGAATTATCTTAGAGAAGATGAATTATTAATGACCATTATTAATTAAGCTTATATAAGTTGTTTCTTAAGGCCCATTAAAAAGTAGATCTAACTGGCCCTACACCAAGGGAAAAAGAATTTAACTCGTTGTGATGAGTAATTAACGCGTGAGAATAATTAAGTTCATTGATATTACAATTTAAAGAGAGAGCTTTGGAAGTGAAAAAAAAGAGCAAATTTATTAAAATATTTTTATTAGCCCAATTCAGTCGTCAATGATTTTCTTATCAATCGTGATGATGTTTTTTCTTTCTCGAGATTCGGAAATTAATTTATTTCTTGAGATACTTTAGAGATATGCAGGAATCTCGAATCCTCTTAAGGTTAAAAAAAATACATAAAGAAATAAGAGCTGGGGCTGTTTTAATAAAATTAAGTAGAAAAAAAATTGAAAACTATTTCATTTTTTCTATCAGCCCTAAGGGAGTATTTTAATCCCATCTATTTTAACTTTTTGAGATTCCTATAGATAAGTTATTTGTAATAAAAACACGTTTTCGACATGACGTCATGACGGACGACTGTCAGTCAGAACAAATTCGATTTATCTTAAAGAGTGAATATTTCGATTTCTTCCACCGACCGGACTATATGGTTGTTTACTGATATTATTTTTCTTTTTTAAGTTACGTCTCCATGTTGAGGGAAAGTGTTTAATGTCAATGACCCTGCCATTTCTTATAGTCCTGAATTATACTAAATGTGGAATGAGATATTCATAAAGAAATATTTTTCAGACATAGCCAGAACTATTATTTTATTTTATTCTTCGAAAAATTTGTTAGTAATGATATTCTCTATCTTTTATTATCTATTATTAAAAATTGCCGTAAATTAAATTAATTAGAGACAAGTTAGGGGTGTATTAGGGGTAGAAGAGTGAGTGAGCTCTGGTGTGTCGTTTGATCAAACTGTAATTATTTTAATTATTTAGACAAATCAATTTTGGTAATTTTTCTATCATGCCATCCTCTTTGAGAATTTTCTTATTTTGATTCACTAAAAACATTGAAATATAATATCAAGGAGTATCTCAATAGATCGATAACTGCATTTTTACTCTTTTTTAAAAAAGTTGAGAATATAATTATTAAAAAAAAATATTTTTGCAGGAATAATTGAAATGAGTTATAATAAAAACCCTTAGAACCTTATAAAAATCATTCCCTTGTTGGTTACCTCTGGTGCATCGTGCACTAATAAATATTAAATAAAATAAATAAATAAATAAATATATTTAAGACCTGCTTAGAGGCACAAGTCCTCGATGACTAGGTCCAATTAAACACAAAAATACATATTTATAAATTAAATAACTCAAAACAACAAACAATTAACAAAACAAATACAAAAAATACAAGAAAAAGAAATGTGTGCTCATTAATAAAAAACATGTTCATACATTTCCACCGAAAGAAAAAGATAAAAACATGATAAAACATTGCGCGCAATAACACGTGACCAGGAGTAAATCGTGACATTTGCCTTAAGCTGTTAAGGAAAACCTGGCCAAAACCTTTACGAGGATGGTACGACCTCAATCTAGCTGAGCTAATCTCTGCGACACCTACCAAAACCCATTGCTGGTTTGGGGCTCTTAATGGCCAATTCCCTGTTGAGTATGAGACCCTCACCTCTCACCCTCCATCGTTATATCTAATTCACCTTGAACTACAATGTAATTGTAATTTCATCAAATTCCCCCCGAAGGGAATTAGAATAATCAGATGTATAAATTAATATAAAAAAGCTAATTCTTCTTAATTAAAATGATGATTGAAATTCTTTTTAATTTTTTTCTCTCTTGTTTGTTTTTTAAACAATTATCTGGTGTGGCTGGCATATAACCTATCGCTTCACCAAATCACTTTGTTATTCGGCATCTTTAGACTCAGTCCTTATATATATATTAAATACATTTTTATCCCTTAGGATGTGAAGCGAGCGTCTTCTTCTTGCACCAAGGGACAGGGCCCGAAATCAATTAATTCAAATTCAAATAAATAAATTTCATTTTTAAATTCTATAAAAAAGTTGAAGAGGAGGGGGGAGAGTTAATATTTTCTTATTGCCATGCCAAATATTTAGGCGTTTTTTCCCCAGTTTTTCCAATATTTGAATTTTTCATTCGTAATGATTATAAATTTGTAATAATTTTTAATTTTAAATAATTTAATTATCTGCTGATGCCATTATGAGTATAAATTATATAATTAAATCTTATAGTATAAATAGCTTCCATAGTTAAAATAGTTAAAGAGATATAGTGAGAGATGATTGTTTTGAATGAGCATATTTGGAGTTTCTTTGAGATCGAACCATCACTTTCGCAGCGCATATGCTACACCAATACACCCCGAGCCAGCGAAAGCTTTGCCCTGCGGTTGCCATGAGAGAAAGTAAAATTCCATAGAGAAGCTCCTTACTTTATTCAAGAGAAATTTGAGAAATGTTATATGCTTTGAAAAGCATAGTAAACAATATACATGAATTAAGTATGTCTCAAGAAAAATGAAACTCCACCCTTGGAGTAGAGTCAAAGCTTCGGCTTCTTAATCTAAAGATCAATATTTCCCGACCTGAGCAATAAAGTAATTCGCTAACTTTAAATAAATATAGACAGGTATTAATTAAGGTAATATTTCTATATATAATATATAATTTAAATTTGAAAGACAATAAAAAAGAAATCTAATACAAAAACTACGTTCATTCAAAATATTTGTATCAGATGATCTGATGAGTATAAAATATATAGTTGGTAGTGTCATCTAGTGACGGTACGAGAAACTGTCATGAGTCAAGCATCGGCATAAGATGAGAGGAATAATGTAATTGTGAAGAAATCATGTCAGCTACGTCCAATCAAAACTTTGTTTTTCGAACTAAGTGAAAGGAAATATCATTACAAATATGCCATCTTATTAAAAGAATTAAAGTAATTTTATATTTTTTGGGTTTCTAAATAATAAAAATAAAATCCAGTTTCATCTTGTTGCGACTAGACAGTAAAATTATTATTAGTATAATTATTATGGTAATGAACTAAATAGAACATTTTATGAATTAAGAGTGACATATGAATAATAAAATCAATTGAGAAATCAGATCGAATCATTTAATAGATTTGATTTATGAAGTGAGTGTCCTGAATCAAAATAAAAAAGTAAAATATGATAAATAACAACCAGTGGCAGTGGCTTGTGAACTTTCCAAGTCAAGATAGTTCGATGATGCCGCACTAGAGAGCATATACTTATATAATATAGTGTGTATTATTTATTTTTAAAATTGGGTATTTTAGTTTATAGGAAAATAATATATATATAATTGTAAAAATTATATATAGGATAAAAAAGTTAAATAAAATTTTCATCCCAAAAATATTTTGCAAATTTTCTCCATCTCCACGCTATATTTTTAACGAAGTTGAAACAATTTTTACTTTCTCTTAGCTATATATGAAATATATATTTAGTAAGAAAGTATTGGGATTGCAAAAAATGTTGAGACCCCTGAGGCTAAAAAAATGGGTCTCGAAAAATGATTTGTTTGTGTGTCTGTGAACGAGTTTTCTCAAAAACGAAAAAACATTCGAAATATGTCGGGGGCCCACTTTACTGATGCATGCTTTTAGGTTTTTTGTAAATTTCTCTTATATTCTAACGATTTTGATTAAATTGACTCCACATATAATCTTTAATATGTATTAATCATTTTCCACAAAATAGTGTGGGGCCCTCAATTTACCTAATGGGCCACGCACATCTCGCTTGTCTCCTCTGTCATCTTTTGGAAAACAAACAAAGTGCGAGCCACGTGAAATTCTCATTTATTAATCAAAATAAATTCAAGTTGGCTGTGCATTGAACGGCTACCATTGGGGCCTGACGCAAAAAATCTGGTGTGAATCAGCTTTCCTTACCTTAGATAAGAGAAAGTTGTGCGATGTGTGTTTAGTCTCATCCGATAATTATATAGTATATTTATAAGGATTCATGAATTCATCATGGTGAAATTGAAAGTTTATTTTTAAACGAAAAGAAACCATATACGTATACTATTCTCTCAATACATCTATGTCTAGTATTAGAATGTTTAAAGAAATATTAGAGAGGAAACAATATTTCAGTCATATAAACAATTTTGTAATTGGAGATGTTTCGATCTCATCCGATTGAGGACGAAATATCTACAACTATAAAATTGTTTTTTATTTTTTTTTTCTCCTTGGTATTTTCCTTAATATTCTTAATCATTCAGTCAATTACTAATATTAACAATATAGTCTTTTTGATAATAAACGTACTTGTCAAATTCGATACGTCCTCCTTCTTTAGCAAGATTCCACATATTTGAAAAGCCTCCCAGATCAACACATACTTTAATAAGAACCAGGAAAACAGAGGCCAGCATAAGGAGAGCCTGGAAGAAAGATACTATTTTATATCTTATTTACTAGAGACAAAGAACTAAGGGACTTTTCTTTCCTGTTCATTTCACTCTTCAATGTCTGGCGAGGGTCCTTTTAGAAAATGACGTAATCTACTCAAATGTTTACCTAAAAAGTATAATTTTAAAAATAATTTAATATGATAATATGCGTTTTCATAGCTTGAATTTGAGTCTCCTAATAATAAAAATGAAAAAATTTCATAAAAGTTCATAATTATTTAAATAAAATAGATGCCAATGATTCCAAATAAGTGAATTCTTCAGAACCACATACATACACAATTTGCACCATGAAATAAAAGCCTTAACTCTACTCAAGGGACAGCAGCAAAGATTAGGAGTAGGGGAAATTACTATTTTTTTAAAATTCTAGAAATATTTAAGATAACGTAAAGAAAATGGTTTTATGTATGTAACATATGTATATTTATTTATCTGCTTGTTAAAAAAAAATATATAATTAGAAAATTATGAAAAGATTTAAAAAATAAATAGATGATAACATTATTATGCTAAAGTTATTATTTGTTTTGTAATTACTTTATATAATTTCTTTAATCTATAATATAATAAAAATATAAAATTCACTGTTTTAATTACTCTTCAAAAGGAAGCAAATATTAATGGATTAATTAAATTTAAACATAGATTCTTTTTAATACATTCAATTAATTAATAAGATTAGTTATATATAGTATCGGCCGGCAGGGGGGGGGCACTACTTGTATTGAAAACGCGCACTATTTGTATTGAAATTTTTCAGCATATTATCTGAATTATTATTATTATTATTTTCCCCTTTTTTATTTTATTTATTAAAATAAAAGTTCCAAATGACTTTTTGAGGAGAGGGAGGAAGGGGGGATTTTTCCAACTTTTCAAAAATATGTTTGTACTTGACTATATTTATATATATTATTGTAGAAAAGAAGTAAATGTTCTACAATTTTTCTTTGAGCATTTGCTGTCAATTTGATTGTAAATAAGCAATTTAATATTTTCCAACTGAAGCGAGAGGTTTTTCGTTGGAAATGCAACCTTCCTCAGCCCAGAATGCTAGAGTCTTTTGTGTAAGTGAGGTGGATTGGAGTTGAAAGAAACTACCACATGTCCAAAACAGATGTATTACAATGCTGCTAATTTTGAAATTTAAACTAGACAAGTCTTTAAATAGTTTTCTGGACTGAGGAAGGCTTGTATTTGCAGCTAAAACATCTCCTAAGAAGCAAGTTTTTGTTGGAAAATATATACAATATTGGATTTCTTTTTTTGTTTTTTCCCTATTAACAAAATTTTTTTTTTCCAACAACACCTTATTATAATATTAATAGGCTATTAAGTTAAAAAGGTGGAAAAAATAGCAACAAATGGTTTAACTCATTTTCCTTTAGGTACTCATCTGATACATAATTTAATCCTCTCAATTTATTTAGTAAAGACCATTTTGATAGGCGTCTTTAAAAAAAAAGTCCGAAAATTTGGCGACTCTCAAGATAAAGGCCGAAACCCAACTCGAGGGTACTCAGAATTTTTATGTTCAAACGTAAACTAAAGCAATTAAAACAATTTCCAGGATTC
>JAAAKE020098289.1:0-19021 GCA_010014785.2 Anisolabis maritima
TAATAATTTTTTTTAAAAAAAAAAAAAAAAAGTTAAAAAAATAAGGACACACTTTTTTAACCGGGGGGGCCCCCCCCCCCCCCCCCCCCCTCTTCCACAAGAAAACCTGATAAAAGTTGGAATTGTTGATTCTACAAGAATAAAGATTTTATAAAAATACTGTAGGTTTCTTTCACTCAATGATTTCCTACATATTATACTATATTTTTAAAAATATATAGAAACAATGATGCCAAATACCCCACTCTCTGTACAAAAAGGCTATCCAACCTCAATGGCGAGCCAAACTCTCATAAGATCAAACTTATAATTTCTAAAAAAGAATTTAAGAGTCGCTTGAGGCTTTTATATTCTTCCTCACAAGTTTACAAGTTACAAGAGTCAAAGAACATTTTGAGAAACAAAATAATACTTACAAGTGAGATTGTTTCATTGTAAAAAAGCCATTAGTACTTGTAGTTTGTTTTACAAGTGTAGATTTGAGAAACAAACACTTATAGAAATTTGTTTATACTTATACGTTTATACTTGAATTACAAGCCTTGTACCTTTTAAGAAACTGGGCCCAGAAAGTTCGTGGATTGAGGAGGAAATATGAGGATTTCTTATTTAAAGATTCAAAAATAATATACCTGTATATGTCTTACCAACCATGGCTCAAAATCAAATTTCATGACAATGAAATTTCCTCCATGAATATATAACTTTTAGAAAAGACCGTGATCCTCTTCTCATTCAGAAAAAAAGAGGAGGACGGGTTTTGATATACATATAAATTAAATTATTGGTCATAGTATATTCCTTAGCTAGCCTCATTTTGGCTTGGTTAGACTAAAATAGTTTTCTAATCTCACATTATATAATATATATATATAAACTGTTTATTTTTAACCAAATTCAAATGCTCAGGAATATGAAATGTCCTTTAATAAGTTTGAAAACTTTCCCACCCTGTGACCGAGAGATTAAAGGCATTGTCATTCTCAATAATGTGGGTTCAAGTCCCAGACATTCCGATGAAAATTTAACTAAATAAAATGGATACCAATTGGTATAAATAAATATGCCTGAATATTTTATATAATATATATATCGTTTAAAACTATATGGCCCTAGATGTCGAAAAGAGTAAAAAAAACTGAAAACATTATTTTTGATGAAAATTCTAAAATTATCATCACAAGTGATTTTAAGATTCAAATACGTGGAGCTGATTTTTTGACTTCCACTTCTTACTAACTGTGCTTAACTCAAATTTAATGAATTTAGTGAACTCTTAGGAATATTTTAAACAAATCTGGCAAAACTTTAGATTTTAAACTAAGTATATATTAACTTGTTTGTGAATGGTGGATTGTCGTATCTAACAAAAATTGATTTGTACCATCCTACTCTTTATATTTCTTTAAAAGGTATAAAAATACCTGCAAACCTACAAAATCTTTATGAATAATAAAAAGAATTGCAATAAAGAATCCGATTATTATTTGATAGATGGTGTTAACAGTAATAAACAATAGTAATATTGAATGCTTTTTCTAAACAATTTGTTTCTGTTTTCTCCAACACTTTTATTCTTTACTCACAATGGATGCCAGTGGGTTTGAACATCAGAAAACAAATGAAACCTGGTTCATCTTACTAATTTGAAGGTGCAGAGCCTCGTAGTGATAATTTTTCCCGTTACAACTCAACCGAAGCGCCATCTAAAGTTTAAAAATTCATACACTTTTGGTTTATTTTGAATGAATGCATCGCCTATGTTGCGATTTTTAAAGTACAATTGTCCATGAGATTTTTGTCTTGTGCAGGTTGCGAGTGAGTCAAGTTATTAGTAATCTGCACAAGACAGAAATATCAAGGTTGTGAGTTATTATGTAGTATTGTGAAATAACTGCAAAATATTGCAAGTCAAAACCTCAACATAGGTTTAGAGATTTGTTAAATTCATTCAGAACAAACCAAAAGTGTATGAATTTTTGAACTTTAGATGGTGTGCAAGTTAAATCGTTGACTTGAAACAAGAAAATCTATCACCAAAAGACTCAGGGCTCTCAAATTAGTAGAGTAGTAGTTAGTAGAGCCATGTTTCGTCTGTTTTTCGGTATTCAAACCCATAGACATCCCTTGTTAGACTATTTATTACCACCTCATTATTATATATTAAATATGAATTAAATATCAAAGCAAGCATCTGTTATACGAATTAACAACTAATTTTATTATAAAATTATATATTACTATATTAATCTTCATTAATAGAATACATAGTCATGAATATGTTAAAATTATGTATGCATCTACAGACTCAACTCTCTCCCAACAGAAACTTCGAATGAAGGTGGATAAGTAAATTTTATTAGAAACGTTTCGTATTTTCAAGGGTCTGGAGACACTTTTATTTGCCTGCCTGCGCCAATTTCTTCTTCAGCTCATCACTGAATACAGCCATTAATATTAATATTCAAGCTCAAAACATGGCATAAGATTAGCCCAAAAATTCCTGATGGAATCCCATCATTTATTATCAAACGATCTTCTGAAATTTTAATTCATTCTTTACACCATCTCTTGAATTTATCACTAAAAAAAAATTCCCAAAAACTATCGAAATTAGCTAATGAAATACCTAATTTAAACAAGGAGACATGAGGCAGATTTTTAATTAGAGACCTATCGTATTCCTCTCTCCTTTTGCAAAAATTTATGAAAGTATTTTATATAAATAGATTTTGCATTATATATTAAAATACATATCTGAATATCAACACAGTTTCATCCCTAAAAGATCTAAAGAACTGAACTAACTAATCTCTGTACATACGGTGAGTTTTATAACTTCCTTGTTAGATCTGGGATGCTAGCTTGACACTGTATATTTAGACCTTTCAAAAGCCTTTGATTTAGTAAATCATGAATTATTGCATCTTAAGCTTAAACATTATGGCATGACTGATTCATTATTGGGGCTTTTGCATTCGTGCTTGTATACGAGGAAACAATATGCTACCTTTAAAAATTTTTAATAAACTGATTAAATAGTATATTCTAGAGCAGGGGTAGTCAACAAGTTGATCGCAAAGCCAAATTTGGTCTATCGCTCGCGATGTCTTGATTTAATGTGTTAAAACGCGCAAACGGAACAGTGCAGTTATGACTAAACTCATAGTCATTTAGCTTGAATATTTGGTACTGTCATACAGTAGCTTCTTTTCTTTAGTATTAACAATATCATTATTATTAATCAATATTATTTATCATGTGACAACATTGAGTTTCAATTGTTAGGTACCGCCTGTATGGAATAAACTCGTAGCTGCAAATATCAAAAGTTGGGTCTGAAAATTTATTTTCTTTATGAGCCTATATCTCGAAAACTTAATAAGTGATTTAAAAAATAAAAAATAGTTTTGAACATATATTTTGCTTATCCACCCATCGCTCGCGGGAGTGCACCTTGTACTGAAACACAGTGTATAAACATAGTATGTATTTCACACCTCCCTCTCCCCACTTAGACTACGCCTATGACAACAAGTCGATTGCGACACATTTTTAAGATAAAAAGTAGATCTTATGTACACAAAAGTTGGCCACCCCTGTTATAGAGTACCCCATGAGTCTAATTTTGACCCACTTTTATTTATAATATTTATTAATGATATTACCAACTTTGTAAATAACCATTAATTTTCCAATCTATGATCGCAATCTAAAAATATACTCTGTTATAAATAATTTTTAACTCTTTACGATTGTTTAAATATATAAGGTACTTTAAACAAGAGATGATTAGGATAAAAAAATGACATTGTACTCAACATTAATAAATGTTCAGTGATAACTTTCATAAAAAGACAAAATATAAATTTTAATTATATAATAAATATGAGAAGTGTTTCTCAAAAATTTTGTAAAAGATCTAGGACAAATTGATTCTGAACTATCTTTTAACTTACACATACACAATATTGTAAACAAGGGTGATAAAATGGATTTATCACTTGTAAGTTCACACTTAGAGTGATTTGATTTGGGCTCCTTCTACCAATAATGGTTGAGAAGGAGAGGGAGTTTAGAAAAAAAATTTTTAATTTTCATTTTATAAAAAGTGGGGACTCCCTAGAACGCATACCCCATATGGAAAACTAATAGATATTATTAAAGTAAAGAGTTTTTCTGAGAGGAAATGGGATGACCTCCTCAGAAATTCAGTGTCCCTTGGGCGAGGGCTGCAGCAAATTGGTTGCCAAAATAGACTTTAGATTCTCAGCATTTTCCTCGAGATCTGGATCTTTATTCTATTTGCCCAGCGCAAGAACAAGATTATTAGAAAAATTGACTATTTCCAGAAAGCTTTCGGAGTATGGTAGAAGGGGGGGTCCAACCTTTCTAAAAGATTGTTTTGATATCTATATATTATTGTAAATATTACATTTTTTCCCTTCCCTTATCTCTATGTAATTGGATTAATCTGAAAAGAGTTTGTATATCCAATAAAAAAATAAATTAATTAAACTAAGACGTACTACATAATTTTAAGTGCATCAGAGCAATTTACTCTATTTCCAAATGTTTTGGTCATTTTATCTAAAAACCCAAACTTTAAATGCTTTGCCGGAAAAGAAGATATTGATTCAGAGTGAAATCCTTTGCTTATTGAAGTTAAAAATTTTTGCGCACTATCCATTTTGAATATTTAAATTTTGATTCTTCACTCCTTCCTAATATATAGGTCTATATATAATTATAGTCAGAAAAAAATATAAAGTGAAAAATAGTCTCAAACGGTACTAAAAATACATAAATAAAAATAAATATCTTCAATTTTTTTTTGCATTTAAGGGCAAAATATCGGCCTCGATGGGATTACTATGAATATATATATAAAACTCTATTTTTTCATAAGATTAATGCTTTCAGACACCCAGGAATTTGATCTAGTGCTATTGGTGGGGGATAATTTAACATGTGATAAGGTGCTCTGCTCGATGTTCGAGTTGGATTTTTTCAAAATACTTTTTGGTTTGATTGGATCGCCTGTTGATGAACCCACAGTTGGACTGTTAACTGAATTAGTCGAAGACCCTGCCATTGCTGGATGTACTGGAGACGTCGGGCTCCGTGGTATAGAACCGCTACTATTCAATGGTGAAGGTATACCAGACATCGAACTGAATGTTCCAATTGCTGTATCCACGCTTGCTCGTTTATTATACAAATGTAGTTTGCGTGGATTACGTCCGATGCTTGGGGATCTCTCTTTACTTATGTAGTTGTTGATGGATGGAGCCGAACTTTGAACCTGAGACAATCAAAATGCAGTCAATTTGCAATATTTCATTACAAATTTTTAAAAATACTACTTTAATCAAAAAGTACATGGAATGGTTCATTTAAACATCACGCGAGCAAATTTGTTTTTTTTTTTCACGTTGGTACAACTTTCATCGACATCTACAGCATCCATATGACATTGACTATTTTTGTTTGCAATTAATTTGATTTGTTTCTAACTAATTTTTACTTTGAGGGAGTGGGTAGATATGATGTCGCAGTTCTATGCAGGAGATTGGTGTTCATATCACAGCCATAAAAAAAAAACCTCAGCTCATATCCATGGTAGGACTAGGCTTACTAAGTTAGTTGCCGCCGTAGCGCTACTGTGTTGTTTCTTGGCCATTTCAAAGGGTTATACCAACTGTAATCTTGGTTTTTTTGAGAACCAAGATCGCTACTTCTTATTTCACTGAGTGAACCTCAAACCAGACACTCTTGGGAAAATTTCTCTTATTTTAAAATAATATTACAAACAGACTTTCAAAAGTTTTTTATTGCTTTCCGACTTCCCTATAATATCTTAGAATATCTCTTTGGAAGAACTTTAACACAATTTTGTAGAATTAATTCATTATAGTTGAAATTTACTACCCTGAAAGGAGCACAAGTAAAATGTATGTTTGCCATATATAAGCATTTTAAATTTTCAAAAAAACGTGTTTTCCATCCACTCTATTAAACATGTTACAGTATCATCACTAGATCTTCTCAAGCAACTTTAAAAGAACTCTAAGGGTTGTCATAATAAAACAAGATAATTAATGTATATTATAATTTATTGAACAGTGTTTACAAAAGATGAAAGTGAGTTGACAGAGTTGTTTGATGTGTAATAGAAAGTCTTTGTCTCGTGAACACATCTTGGAATGTCTCCCAGGCACTATTCCCTGTTCTTTTATGATAGCTGGATTTTATGGTGGGGTTAGATGATAAAACCCAATAAGTGCTGTTTGAAGGTCTTTATGTGACATCTGGGTGTGTGTCTGAGTTCGCCATATATTATTTGGGCTTATGAAACGTCACTTTTCAAATCTTTTCGAAAACGATGAATTTTTACAAGAAAAAGATGTTTACGTGGCTGTCTAGTTGAATTCAAAAAGTCAACCGTTCTTAAAACACAATATTACGGGCGATCGGATAATCGTCTACGCTTTTGACCGAAATAACTCAACAATCAAGTGAATGACACTCCAGAAGTGATGAAAGTCCGAAATGATCTCAACAGTCAGACAAAATCAAGGTAATGTTTATAGTCTTTTTCGATTGTCATGTTATTAAGCACCATCAAAATGGCTAAAATGACAACAAAGCATAGGCGTAGAAATCTAATTTTGGTTGTGGGGACGAACTCTCGCACTACTATAACTTCCCCCCCCCCTCTTAATCTCAATTCCTGTCAAAAAAACTAACTATATGTTTTTCTTCTTTTTTTTAAGTCTTTTTCGGCATCTAAGTCAATTTAAATTCCGTCCGTATTTATTTATATTCATTGGTAGTCAATATAATATAAATAAATTTTTGTTGCTCAGGACGGGAAGCGAACCACTGATCTTTTGTGAAACAAGGCCTTTACTTCTGCACCAAGGGATAGGGCTATATGTTTTAAATAAAGATAATACATAATAATTATTAACAACCTTTGGTAGAATTTTAAATAAAAGAACGATTTTTAAAAATAAAAAAAATTTTATTGAAAACAAATTTCAAAATATTTTTATATATATTAATGTTTTTTAAATAGATTATTCATATATATTTTTTAAACGACTCAGTGCCGGCGCATGGAGTGAGCGGACGCCTAAGGTGGTAGTTTTGTTCTTAGTTTCCTATTAAAAAAAGGCTAGTAATAATTTTGCAAATATTTTTTATTTCATTCTTTAAAAAATAAAATTTTAACCGCAAAAAAAGGAACATTATGTTTAGGAATGCTAAATAAATAAAAAATTTTCATTTCAAGTGTTTTAAATTTTAAAGCAAAGGTATGGTATGTCAAATATAGGAATTAAAATAAAAAGAAAAAAAGGAAGAAAGATTGCTAGTTTTTGATGATATATTTATATCATCAATGCCAAAAACTAACGAAATTATTTAATTCCGAATATTTCGGGGGCATACAGCACTATATATATATGGAATAATGTTTTCACGGGTTGCTCCGCATCGTTGTTGAGATTAACTCGACGTTTCGGCTCACCTTTTAGAGCCATTTTCAAGAGTGTTGGGTTAGGAAGTGATTTAGGGTTTCTAAGAGTTTTTGGTGTATGGTGAAGATCGGTTTTATATCTTTCTTTTGGAGGATACGGCCTGTCTTTAACGCCTTTGATGATATATAGTAGGAATGCATGTATTGGGGTTTTCGGTTTGTTATGTTGGAAGTTTTGGTTTGGCATTCCGTATGTGTTTCATTATTTGTTTTTTGTTGTATCCGTTTTGTGTTAGTGATTTCGTTAATGTGTAGATTTCGGTTTACTTGTTACAGGTATCTGTGTGTATGAGGGATCGAGTGACTAGAGTTCTGATTACTAAGTTTAATTGTGCTGAATGGTGATGTGACTGATGTGTAATTTAGCCACATGGCAAAAACACTTTAAATACATTCCTATCAAACATAAACAACATACACCCCCAGATACAATTCACTATGGAAATGGAAAAAGACTTATTCCTCCCATTCCTAGACGTCCAAATTATAAAAACTCGTGTTCAAGGCTTCTCATACACTGTCTACCGAAAACCAACACACACAAATCGCTACCTAAACTCAGAGTCACATCACCATCCAGCACAATTAAACTCAGTAATCCGCACTCAAGTCACTCGATCCCGCAGACTCACAGACATCCGTAACAAGCAACTCGAGATCCACATATTAACGAAATCACTAACACAAAACGGATACAACAAAAAACAAATAATGAAACATAAAGGGAATGCAGAAAAAACAAAACTTCCAACACAACAAACAACAGAGACCGAAAACCCCAACCAACATAAAGCATTCCTACCATATATCAAAGGCGTTACAGACCGGCCATATTCCCCAAAAGAAAGATATAAAACCTCTTTTCATACACCAAAAAATCTCAAACCTACTCAGAAACCCTAAAGACACAATCCCAAATGAAGCGCCCGGAGTCTACGAAATTCCATGTTCCAAATGCCATCGTGCTTACTTTACATAGGCCAAACAAACAGACGTGTCCAATTCAGGATCTATGAACATAAGATAGCATTAAGGAACTTTGATGATTTGATCCAAAATCAGCCATCGTTAAACACCATTGAAACAGGACACACCATGGACTTCGAGCACTGCAAGACACTAGCATCCATAGACAATTATTACTACAACACCCGTATTACATGAGAAGCCATTGAGATTGAGAAACAACCTAAATGACTCAACAAGAGAAATGACGCACGAAATCTCTCTACAGCTAGGAAACCATTATTTTCCACAATACAACAGGCACACAAAAATGTGTTAAAGACAAATAATATATTGCAACAAGATTCAAAATAACGCAACCAATACGAAAACACCCGACCAAAGCCGAACTGACTCGAGTCCTCCCCACTCCTTCCACAGAGCTTATGAGGGTTGTGACTTGCTTTAGAGTAGGTCTTTTGCTCTCAAGCGAGCGACCAGGTAACACCTCGGCCCGAGAAGTAGGCAGATTGAGGACCCGGAATCGACCCAAACCAACTAACGCGCTAACCATCACCACACCATCCAACCAAATACTTCGTAAAATCTAACCAACCACTTCCTAGAATACAGAGGCAAACACAAGCCTCGGAGACATCCACAAACATTCCGACTCGAGGAGTAGACAGATTGAGGCCTCGAAGTCAACCCAAACAGAACACTAACGGCACAACACCGACCCAAGCCCGTCCAAGATCTCGGCGGCAAATGCAAATTTCGGAGACATTCACCGACCAAATTTGGGGGACCAGCAAGATTGCGACCTCGAAAACAAACCATCATCACCACCATCACTTCCTAACCCAACACTCGAGTTAATCTCAACAATCAAAGCGGACCAACCCGTAAAAACGTTATTCCATATATATCCAACCGTGGAAACCTTCCAAAACATATATATATATATATTCCTACCTCAACGGACAACTAAAAATGATTAATACAATTAATTAATTAAAAGGGGGAAAATAAACAAAAATAGGCGAGTTTTAAAATTAATTTAAAAAATTACTTACTTCACCCTAATACTATATCAAAAGAAATTATAAGACTTATATAGGCTAGGGAAGAATATTTTGAAATGACTTGGGGCCAAAAGCAGAGTCAATTGAATGAAAGATATCTTGGTTTATCTCAAATATGTCTGTTTTAATTCAAATTTTTTTTTTAATAATAGAGATTAAAAAAATAAAAATTAAAAAAACCTCTAAAAATGGCTTTCTTTTTTCCTTTCTTCCCTTTCTTCAATATTAATGAATAATTTAAAAGAATGCTCTAATTTAAAATTAATATTTAATTAATTTATACGAGGGCAAAAAGTCATTTTTTTTTAAATAAAAACAGATTCAGGGGTCTTATTAAAAAAGATTTTAACTTATTACGACAATTTATTAGCCTCTTGAAATCATTAGAAAGACCATCCGAATCCATACTTTAAAATTAACAGCATTTGTTAATGTAGTACCTTTGGATGTAACATGTCTCTTTGAAAAATCTTTTGAACTTATTGGGCTAAAATTAAAAAGTGTCAATATCAAATTGGTTTTTAAAAGAATGTTGGGCCAGACCATAGGCTTCAATTGGTTTATTATTTTTAGTTAGAACATAGTTGTTAGGAATTATTGAGTTTTTAAGTTTTACATATGCATTAAAAGAATCTGTTAATTTAAATGGATTATCTGATATTTCATTATATTACAAAGAGCTGCATCTATGGTACAATTAATCAATCTCAAGGGCAACCCTGTTTTATGGACTTTAGAAACTCCATAAATCCTTCTCACTGTTATAATTTCTTTTGATGTGGTATTAGAGTGAAGTAAGTAATTTTTATAATTAATTTTAAAACTCCTCTATTTTTGTTAATTTTCACCCTTTTAATTAATTGTATTAATCATTTTTAGTTGTTCGCTGAGGAAGGAGTGGTGTATCTTGTATGCGTCCGAAATATTCGGAATTAAATAATTTACCTAAATATATCTATCATAAATGCCAAAAATTAGCAAACTTTATTCCTTTTTTTTTACAACTTTTAATTTTTTTCCTTTTCTTTTAATATTCGATAAAGGCAGCATGAACCTAGCTTGTCTCAGATGGCTATTCTTGTTTCGCCGCCTCTGAAACTATATATGATTTCTAAAATATCTATAAAAGTAGGTAATACAGCATATAAATATGTTATTTCTAACTTAAACCTCAGTCAAGTTTTACAAATAATATTATAACAAATTATTACAATTTGAAATACAAATATTAATAGTCAATATGTACCTAAATAATGAGTAATAGGTTAAATACAAGTTAAGACTAGAAACACAAGGTGTAACACAGTCTCAGAATTAATATTATTAATCAGTTTTGGTGGATAATAAAAAAAGATCTCCGAAGCTTTTGAAGGAGCTGGCTCCTAGTGTAAGCGAATTGTGATTATTATATATACTTATTTGAAAATAAATCACCATTCTTTTTTAAAAAAAAATTTCCGTATATAGGTCCAAATTCATTTTCATAATCTTGTTATCATTGGAAAGCTTCACTTTATTCTAGAAGGCCGTTAAGAAATTATTAATAGATGAGGCTTTCAGCGAATGAAAGAATATTTTGCATAATACACCGTTTTAAAGTAAATATTTCATTGTCAATGGGATGACATCATTTTCAAGACAATAATTTATATTATATAATAAAATTTGTGTTGCTGGAGCTAGCTTACCTACTATTTATATACTGGTTGGAATTAACGACGATTTTCAAAATAACCATTATTGTACTGAAGATGTCTTCTTCTCCACTGACATCGAAATATTTATATTAAAACGGTACGCAAAAAATTATTTCATTTCCTCAAAGTCTTAACTATTAATAATAATTGGAAAGCTTTTGAAAAATCCTTTTCATCTATTTTGGTGAGATGCTTTGGAAATTTTTCTAAATATTAATTATTTTTAATTAAAAACTTAATTTAATTTTCTTTGCGTGCCATCAAATCAGTCGATCAGAACTCAGCGCTAGAGGGCGAAATAAATAAGAATAAAATTAATTCAAAAATATTTATCATTTCTCATTTTAAAAAACCTGGTGTGACTAAACGCATATCACACAACTTCTCTTATCTTAGGTAAGGAAAGTTGTGTGATGTATTTGTTCTCATTAACCGATTTTAGTGAAAACGTTTGGGGAAAAAATCAGGTGTGGCAGTACATCACTCAGCTTTCCTTATCTTACGTAAGACAAAGTTGTTGATTTTTATTTATTTAATTAATTTGATGTCATTTCACAATTAGTCAGAGAAACTCAGGTTGGCCACTAGAGGCATTGCAATGGTTCGCGATCCTAATTATTTTATGCATTTTTTATTACCCTTCAAATAAATTTTTTTTTAAATTCTTTTTTTAGCATCTCAACCCCAACCATTTAGACTCTGTCTATATTTATTTAAATTAATTGGTAGCCATATAATTTAAATAAATTTTATGGCTTATAACGAGAAGCAAACCAGATCATGAAGCAAGAGCTCTGCTCTAAGATACAGGACTTCCAGATAGTGCAAACATAACTCACAGACTATTTACACTACTTGCCTTTTAAATGCGGTTATCGCAAATTTATTATAACTATTCAGAGAGACAGACAGATAAATGATTTCGTATTTTTTTTACCATTGTTATTAACGTTAATGGTTTATTTACGATTCTAAAAAAATTTATAAAGTACTTTACTTAAGTGTTCTCTACCTTTCAAAAGAATCTGGTGTGACTAAACGCAGATCACACAAATTTCTCTTAGTTAAGTTAAGAGAAGGTAGTGGTGATATGCTGTCATAATAGATTTATTGTCTCGGGCCCCCTAGGAAGCCCTTCAATGTACAACCAACTTTAATTTATTTTGTTTAATAAATTAATAATAATCATCATAATTTTTATAACTTGCGTTTTGTTTGTTTTCCAAAAGAGGATAGAGGCCAGGCAGCCAGCTGCGCAAGCGGGGTGGGCCTGGCCCATCATTAAATTTGAGGGTTTTTTCAAGGGGAAAATGATTAATAGATCTTAAAAATTATCTAATGTATTATATGTACAGCCAATTTAATCTAAATCGTTAGAATGGTTTAAGAGAAATTCACAAAAAACTTAAAATTTACTTACATCAGTATAGTGGGTCTCAGACAATTTTAGCATTTGTATATTCTCGAAAATTAATAACAAGATTATTTTTGCGAAAATTACTTATCAATTTGCACTTGTTCATATAAGCTTTCATTTTCTATTTAAATATGATGGGTTTTTGAAAATAAATCTATTAATAGATGGGTCATAATAAGTTCTATAAAACTTATTAAAGAATTATTTCCCGTTTGTCTTTTTTTTTTTTTTTTTAATATTATAAAAATGTGTTTCATAATATCAAAACCATTAAAAACAGGATCAATGGTTTAGCATTTACAATAAAGAATAAAAATCTTAGGGGTCCAGCAAAATTCGGGTTTCGGGACTGATTTTAAAAGAAAAATAATAATGATTTTGTTTTAATGAGAAAATTAAGAAGACAAGAATCAAATTATTAAAAAGTGTTTGATGTTGTCTCATAGAATTTCTTTTAATAAATTCGTTTAAA
Source organism: Anisolabis maritima (assembly GCA_010014785.2). Lineage (NCBI taxonomy): Eukaryota > Metazoa > Arthropoda > Insecta > Dermaptera > Anisolabididae > Anisolabis > Anisolabis maritima. The sequence continues at coordinate 13,160 of JAAAKE020098289.1, forward strand.
ATTTTTAAGTTTATCAGTCTTTACTTTATACAAATTAATGATCCCTAAACTGATGAGACGCTTTTGTTATCTCATTAGTATTTTAAACAATCCAAATGTTGATAAACAAAGAGAGTTCTTGCTTCGATTTTCAAAACTTGAGCTCATGCTCACTACGTTGTTCATAACATTGCCCTCTGAGTTATGTATATATAAATCGTATAAGAGCTTCTTGTAAGATTAAAAATCAATTTTCTTTTGGGCAGTGAATAAAAAAAACCCCATGAAATATTCTTCAGCGACCAAATTCTTAACACTTCGCAAACAAATTGAAACCTGCACTTCCGTGGTCACATCTCAAGTTTCATCCAACTTAACTGCAAAAATTTTCTTTTTTAATTTCTGCCGAATCTTAAACTAAAATTTTATGGGAAAGTATATCCAAAATTTCGTTTATTTTCCTTTCAAGAGATTTTGATTGTTGCCTGATTTTGAAAGCCAAAATTTTAAATGGGATTATCCACAAACCTAAATTTTTAATAAACCCATTAAATTAAAAGTGTCCTCAAAGTGAAATATAAAACGGATGATTCTATTATAATGTGCATCTAGTTTTTCTCATATCCTTCTTATGAGCATCAGAGATCAATAATTGTATATTAACTTTACTAAAACTTTATTTTACTAAACAATCCTTAGTCGGATTTTTCTACAGCTTTTTTCCAATTATTAAAACAATTTTTCACAAATAAAAAATTTCCCATTTTACTTCATATATTTTTCTTGATTAACAAATAGAACAAAATACCTTATCAGCTTCATAATGTATCTCTTTAAAACTAGAACGCCTGGAAGACAAAAATTTTCTTTCATATGGTTTTGTAACGTATGCCTGATTTCTTGGACGGTCCCGGTGCTTTTTCGACTCCAGACAAAGACTCTAGTTCATACGGAAGGGAGTTGCTCCTCCTTATTTCGATCAGACTGTTTTAAGGCAGGAAGCGTCCCACTCTCTGAGCTCTCCGCTTTAACTCTCTTCAGTTTTTAATAAAGTCCTTCCATATTTTTTATTTTTAAAAGGCATACCTAGAAGGATTTATAAGGAATCAAACACCTACACAATCCAAAATTACTAACTTCTAACGAGATATACTTAATACTTACCATTTTTACACAAAGTTAAGGTCACTAGTTCACAACAGAGAACAGTCTTGAAGTAAAGGTCTAAAAGTTGAACTTTTTTTTTTGGTTTTTTTGGTACATAATTGAACAACCTTTAAAGATTTTGTTATGAATAAATAAATAAAAATAATAAAATAAATAAGCATGTATAATTTTGTTATTTTAAATAGATGTATTTCATATTAATAAATTAGAAGTTCTCTGATTATTATTTTACAAATGTATTTAGCTTTTTAAAAAATTCATATTAGTGATCGTCAGATTTCAAATTCTGAATTTAGTGGTCCCGTTCGCTGCTTTAAAAGGTAGCTTACAGCCGCAGACTACATCTTTATTCTTTGATGGACCTGTAAATGTAGATTAATAATGCAATAAACGTTGAATCATCCAAAAAATCACGATTTTAAAATTTCAGAGGTTCCGAAAATACAAAAATCTGTTTCAGGGTTCTAGAAAAAAAGGAACGAAAAGAGAGAGAGATTAAATGGTGTAAACATACCTGTCAGTTGTCACTCTGTCAGTGTTCAGTTCTTCATTACTTGAGTTGAAAATTCGATTCACACACTACACTGACTGACACCAGACACATCTTAAATTCAACCGATAGAGATAAGGGCGCTACTCTCTATATAGATTACTGGATGTATTCTTTTCTTTGGGTCTTTGTTCCAGGCCTTAAGTTCTGGAAGATTCTGAGCCGATTATTTACGTTCTAGTGGTTAAAATTGAAATCTTATGATTGAGTAAAGTATTACGATAAAAAAAGTTTTGAAATTAATTTATACGCGGGAAAACAAGATGGGATGAGTAAATTAGTTCAATGAAATAATAAATTATCCAATGAACTATTAATTAAAACATATATAAATAAATAAAATAGCTTTCAGGAAACTAAAATTTGCTTTCTTTATGGTCTCATTTATATATTTTTCCACTTTTTATTTTAAAAAATTTTTGTTATTAAATTTTTGGAAAAATTATAGTGGAGGCGAATACTTTCGCCTCCATCGGTCCCATGCTTTCTACGCCTATGCAACAAGGAATATTATTTGAGCATTTTACATCGTTTGCGTAAAACAATTCTTAGGCCTTATTTGTGATAGCTTATTTTTTCTTTAATGGATGTATAAGGCATAGGACCTATGATGACTAGGGACCATATCCAACCAGGAAGAGCAAGAGTAAGAGTGAATGTGAAAAATCAAAATAAGATTTTAGAAGATGCTTGTTCAGGTTGGTTTTGAATGATTGGATACTGTAAGTTTTAGGAATTGTTTGATTTAGTGCACCAAATGACTTTTCCCTATTTTCTCAAATAAAACCTCCTCATTGTCTTATCACTGTTTTGAGTCGAATATAAAAGAAAATCCGCTTCAATTCCATAAGGGGTAGCACAAAAACTTTAAAGCATGTTCCGAGGACAAATAACCGTAGCATAATAACATTGTTGTTGCTGTGGCTTACTTTGAAGGGAACGAAATAAATTTTCAAATAATGCGTTTTTTTGAACCATTCCCATTACTTTTGATCATAGTGGTAATTTAAGCTGAATTTTATTTATAATTAAACTAGAGAAAATAAGATAAAAATCATTAAAATTTGACTATCTAAAATCATTTTCAACACTAATTTTTATAGTTGATTTTTTCCAATATATCCTCTTGATAAAAAGTTTTAGAGGATATATCCATAATTTTTATTTTTAATTTTATTTACTAATAAAGCAAATTAACTATTAAAATATATGATAATAATAAACATTTTTTATTTATCAATGGTGCCACCCCCCACCAGACCCCGACCAGGTTGAGTCTTTTGTACCTACTCATTTAATATAAAATTCAACTTTTTTCTATTGAACAAATATTCAAATTTATATTATAATTTAATTTAAATATCACATAATCAAACAAAAAACAGTGCTCCTCAATTTAAAATTACTAAATTAAATTATTTTTATCTGTTCAAAAGTGCAATTTTTTAAATAAATAATTCTAAATATATTCTCAAATCTAAATTTTTATTTGTGTACATACATAACCAATTCTTTTATCTCAGAAACAAATTAAAATCTAAAATATGGGCCTAGAGTTACATCAACCCGAAATTACCTCGGCGGACCCCCATAGATAACAACAGATAGAGCACGATTTGGAAAATTAAGGACGGTGAACTACATCCTAAATACCCAAAATGGGTCAGGCTTATATTATAGGATAATTTTTTATTTAAAAAAAAAAAAAAAAAAAGGATAATTCGATGTATACTGAGTTTTACTGCATATTCTTGTATATGGCATATTTCAGTTTTTTTTTATTTTCTCTTACCTATTTATGTAATATATAGTGAAAAATATTGCGATCGCATAAAAATGAAATGAGATTTCAACGGAAATACACGTTTTGAGATCCTTGAGTCTAAAAAAATAGGTCTTGCAAAATGTGTGTCTGTCTGTGAACAAGATTTCTCAAAAACGAAAACACTTTCGAGGCTGAAATTTTATATTATAGCTAAGTATCCTTGTTGCTTGCACCTTAAAACTTTTGATCGGTCAACGGATACTAGAACTTTACTGATGTAATTTTTTAGTTTTTTTCGATTTCCTCAAAATTTGTTCTTAGGGTGGGGCCCTCAATTTAAAAACGCCTCTACATGGTCCATGATGGGCCACTGCACACCTCCTTTGTGCATGCTGACTCTCTTTTTTATTTTAAAAGAGCTAAATTAAATACTCTTTAATTCGCTATATTTAAATCTTCCAAATTTTAAAAATTTTCTTTCCATTTAAAATATCACCATCTAACTTTCTCGAATAAAATAAATTTTTTTATCTTTGGGTAAGCAAACAATGAGATATATGAAATTCTCCTTTATTTAACAAAATAAATTCAAGTTGACTTCACATTGATGGGATAGGGGACCGGATGCAAAAAATCTGGTGTGACAGCACATCACTCAGCTTTCCTTACCTTAAGCTAAGAGAAAGTTGTGTGATGTGCGTTTAATCACACCCAGTGCTGAATTTACATATAACCTTAAGCTATAGCCTAGGGCCACACTCTCTTGGAGAGACGCAAAAGCTTGGGTTTTATCAAATGAAGATGTACCCACTTTTCCATCGGGCAAATTCAGAGGGAAATGAAGATGAGGCAAAATTGCGGCCAACAAGCCTCAAACTCCACCATTCTCTTGCAAGGGACGTCGGCAGGTATATATGCGCAAATGCCGCCTTTATGGCAAATACGAGTATGAAGGACATAGTTCGGGCAGTTTAGATGAGGGGTCCCAGAATTCATTACTGAGATTTGGGTTTCGCCTAGGACAAGGATTTGAGGTTTAGTGCTTTGGAGATGATGGTGAACGGCATTTAGGTTGAAGTTCAGTCCACGGATGTTTGTGAATTGAATGGCGAAGTCCCGATGAGGTGAGATATGCAATTTGTTCTCCAAAGAACCAGCTGGAATGGCCTCCATCTGGAGATGTGAACAGTAGGCTAGTTTAACTACGGAATATTTTATTCTCTCTGATTCCTTGAAGATAATATTTGTTGTGAGTTGTTTACTAGGAGAGCAAAAGGATAGGAGGTGCAAAATGAGCTGAATGGAAGGAAGAAAGAAAAAGATTAGAGGAGAGTGACAAGAGAGAACTGGAATTTCTGACCAGAGCCATGTAACTATGGTAAAAATAACATAGTTACCAAAAGCATAGATCCATGGTATTAAGTACCACATCACCGTTTTTAGATGGGTCTTTAGCCAGATGATGGTATCTCATCCTGGCGATACACATCTACCATCTAGAGCTTGGGAGGGAAGTGTTGCTCTTCGTCCTTAAACAGGAAATATCCCACCCGCTATCCTCAATTTCCATATACAATAACATATATTAAACACAAAATTTGTCGTTGACAAAGAACAGCTGAACAACTAACAACACAACCTAGCTTAGGGTCTCACCAAACATAAATCCTGGTGTAACACCAAATTTTTTAAATTATAAGTGAAGGTCTAATTTATATGCATTAAAAAAGGCTGAAATATACCATATAATACACAGTCAAAGGACTCAAAATTTACAAAACGTTCACACTGAGTCAAAATCTTCAGTTTTGTCAAAACACTAAAATGTATTTGTTAGATGAAATTACCAAAACGTTAGAAAAGAGGTCTGATGCATTAAGATTAATTTAGTATGTCTTACTCTATCTTTATCTTAAGATTCCTTGACATAGAAAATGAGATATATTATAAAAAAATAATGTATCAAATCAATATAATTATTTTTCAGCTTTTTCCTTAAAATTAGACGTTAAACTCTTCGATTGTCGAGAAGGCAGCTCTGAACTCACCATGTGAAGATGGTTTGTGTGTTCCTTCCTTGCCTCTCAATCATAAAAGACTAGTATAAAATTTTATTTTGCATTTTGCTTAATAATATTCATTTATAACTAAAGTCCCGCTGGGTTTCACACTGTTTAAGGTATAAGAGTCCGAGAAGCTACCCTATTTTATGATGAGCTTCAGTCAATAATTTCATTATTCTCTTTTTACTTTCTCTGTGTATGAATTGGGAACGCTTGAAAATCCCAAATCTGGGTAATTTAGAATACGTTTTTACATACTCAAGTATTCATCTGAAATGTTAATAAGACCAGGAAAACTTATAACTTCAGTAGAAAAAGAATCAATCATGTATTCATAG
>JAAAKE020098300.1:0-15821 GCA_010014785.2 Anisolabis maritima
CGAAACGTCGAGTTAATCTCAACAATCAACGCGGACCAACCCGGGAAAACATCATTCCACATATATATATATATATTCACTAAATCTAAATCTCACCTATACCCAGACATTAAAAACCAAATAGCACCCCGAAACAACTTCTCAAGAATACCCAGAGTCTAGGTCCTTCCAAAAATGTATGTTTAATCAATGTGACCACTGGCAAAGAAATATTTGGTATATATGATATATGGACTTTGCTTATAGATAGGTACAGATAATGCTGGATTCAGGATACGTCTCCTCTCTTCGAAAGTTCAAGAAAGAAAAAGTCCAAATCGTTTTCTCGTTGCCTTCTCATTCCGACTGTTACGGCGAACCGAGGAGGTGGCGATTTAATAAATTGGTATTTTAATATTAGTTGGTTATCAAATTTATTCAATAGTGTTGGGTTCTTTATTAATTTTGGAATCACCAAATTTATTAAAAAACGTGTTTAATGTATCATTGGACTCGTTTTGAAATGAATGGTAATGGCAGACCTGCCTCTTTCTATGACGTCACGTCTCCGCAAATTATATTGCCAATTTCAATTTCAATCTCATTTTATTTTGTAAAAAAATTTAATTTAATTTATATTAAAATATGCAAATGAGAATGAAAAATATTAATATGTAAATAATTATTTCAAAGTTGTATTATAATAAATGTTGCTTTAAAAAATTCTCTCCATTCTCTTTTTCATTTAATTAATAAAAATATTGTAGCTGATTATATATATGAAAAATAAATTATATATTTTCATCGTAATAAAAGACAAAAATCACTTTTTAAGAATTTTATTCGGAGTAAAGATGAATATGATTACAATTAATTTTTGATTTTGAAGATCATTTATTATGACTAACTATGAGAATAACTATGAGACTAACCATGAGACTGCCTTAAAATGCCAAGGGTTTGGATTTTTATATGGTCGATTTGGAAGGAGAGGCAGAGGGATGGTTCTTTATTTCCTATGGAAGAGTTTTTTGATGATGGCGGGAAAATGGACTTTTCCCTATACTTAAGACATGATTCATTTAGTCTGGTCGTTAGTTAATTTTACAATAGATAGATTGTAAAAAGGTAATTCTTTACATTAGATTAAATTTGCCAGTTTGTTTGTACAATCATTGAGGAAGTTTTCCTTTGTTAAACTGATAACATTAAAGCAAAAATATGATAATAATAAATGATTACATTTGGTATTTATAATTATTAAATATATTAGACATTTATAATTAATTGATTTAGTTTGGTGGGAGTGAGTAATACATAATTAATGCTTCATTAAGACCTATGGCCATAGAGCTCTAAACTATCAGAAAGATTGCATAGGACTTATTAATTGTTATATGTTTATTCTACAAAATGCTGATGGTCAGATTGGATATTAAATTGAAATATTCAAATGGACCAATCATAATATCTGACAAAAGAATAGAAAATTATAAAATATAAAAACTTTCCAAATAATATGTTAATGAATAAATGTAGTTTTCTTGGGGTCAAATGAATGATTTAATTAAAAAGGTTTCGGCTTTTTATAATATTATTAGTATATGAGAGCAACAATATCGCGAAGCGAGGTTACATGGCTCAGATGCATCAGGAGTAGTGTGGGATGCATCCAGAACTGAGTAATCTGACCCCTCAAAACTTTCGGGATTACGTGGCCTAACTTCGTCGGTAGGGATACATAAACGCTCCGCGGAGATCGGAGAGAATTAACTCAAATAAACAGATCAAGCTATTGGCGATCTCTTAATCGCCAGCCTTTCTCGTCGATCAATACCATTTAAGGCGACAACAGCAATGTTTTGGACAGAAGGAGAAGAAGGAATATATCGAAAATTCTTCCTGAAGCCAGAACAATTGGAACGAATAAATAGGATGCTTTCGGATCAAATTTCGTAAGGGTCAGACCTGTGGGCGATCAACTGTGCCATATATTTTCTAGTTCCTACTGAGCCCGCCACTCGGAAGGAGCGGATGTTAGAACGTGCAAACGACTTGATCGATTGGATGAAAAACTGTGGAAAGCGAGACAGGGTGCATCCCGAGTCCAGTGTGTGTTGGATTATATTAAACGAAATACCTTTTACGTCCAAAGTCCGCCAGCATGCCCGCGAGGTAAGAGTTCATCCCCACACCCTCAACATGCTTAAGCTCCTTACTATCAGGCAGCACGCTGTTGAGAAACGACCTTTGACAACAGCTAAGAAAAAGATGCTGAGGCTGAAAAGGTGGAAAAGGGAAAACTCTTCCGACCTGACTCGACTGTTTAAAGAAGGAAAGCCTATTGTCGAACATCCACAAACAGTGGGACAGATCGAATCCTTCTGGAAGAAGATCTATGAAGAAGCAAGGTCCGAATACCTACCATTGTACAATTCGCGGCCTGGGCTATTCAAGACCAGACGTCAGGTGAATGCCTCTCAATCACCCCGGAAGTTAAGGATGTCTTTATGGGCACAAAGTACTGCTGTTCTAGGGCCAGATAAAATTAACAACTTCTAGTGGAAGAAGTTTACATCGACACCCTGCCATCTCGCTCGTATATTTACAACTTTTATAAATAGAAAGCAAGTAATTCTGACTTGGTGGGAGGCCTCACTGTGCTAATTCCCGAAAAGGGGGTATTTGTGCAAACCAAAGAATTATAGGTCGATCACTTGTCTGAATATCATTTATAAGGTGTTCACAAAGATCCTGAATGATAGAATATTTCGGGCAGTGGAACCGGTCTGGAAACAGATATATGAACAACGTGGGGCAAAACGCGGTAGTGAAGGTTGTCGAGAAAAACTGCTCATCGACAGATGCATCTGTCAAGACACTATCCAACGAAGAGAAATCTGTCGATGACATGAATCAATTAATGAATTTCCGGAGAGGCGTCTTCCAGGGGACTCTTTTTTCAGTCCCTTGCTCTCCTATATCTCACTTTTGCACCTATCAGTTACATTCCGCCAGGTTGGAGGATATGCGGGCGACCTGGAAATAGGAAGCATAGAGTCACTCATCAATTTTATATGGATGATCTAAAGATCTATGCCTCCAGCGAGAGAGAATTAAACCTTTCTCTCGAGGTCGTCCGAGTATACACCCGCTATATCGGCATGGTGTTAGGGTTGGAGAAATGTGAGAGTAGTGGTGCATCTCAGGAAAGGAAGTCGTGAGATTCTGAACAGGCTGTAGATGGAGGCGCTATTCATCATCTGGGCCCTGAAGAGACTTACTAATATCTTGGTTTGGCCCAACGTCACACTCAGGATACCAATTCGATCAAAGAATCATTTCAGGGCAAGTATAAACGAATTATGAAGCGGTTTTGGTCGTCCGAACTATCAGGAAGAAATAAGATTACCGCCTCCAATATGCTTGCCGTTCCAATGCTGCTTTACACCTTCGCTGAAGTGCCTGGCAAATAAGCTTCGCGAAATCGACAGAATGACTTGAAAGACAATGAACATGAATCGTAATCTTCATCCCAGATCCTCGGTTCCCCGGCTTTAAATCCCTCGCTGACAAGGTGGCAGGGGCCTCTTTATTCTGGAGTGCCTCTACAATCGTGTTGTTCTCCAAACAGCCATCAAGGTTTTGAAACGGTCAAATCCCCTACTGCAAATGGGTCATGACCATGAGATGGCAGGTGTGTCAAGTATTTCTTTATAAGGCAGCAAAGCAGGCCGCAGAATCTCTAGAGTTTGAAATGGACCTGAAGGGAAAGAGGGAACTCTTGGGAACTTTTCATTTTCAACTCTCCGGCTAATCCAACCCATCAAGCCGTATTCGTACTCTTTAACTTTAGGCTTCAATGATTTATATCATTGAATTCTCGGCTCCAGCCAAGTCGAATATCGAAGCCAAAGAGGAGGGCAAATGGATCAAGTATCAAGATCTTGCGGCCGAACTGAGACAGATGCATGGAGCCTACTCGATTAAAATAGTAGTCATTATCATTGGCGCCCACGATAGAGTGAATGACTCGCTACTTTCTAATCTCGCGGGCATGTCAGCGAACTTTGGACGTAAAAGGTCTTTCGATTAATATAATCCACATACTGGACATGGGACGCAGCCTGTCCCGCTTTCCAGTTTTTCATCCAGTAGTTCAAGTTGTCTGCACGTCCTAACATCCGCCTCCGTCCGAGTGGCGGGCTCAATAGGAACTAGAGACCGAACGCCCTAATATACTGCACAGTTGAAATCTGATCCGAAAGCATCCTATTTAATACTTGTTCTGGCTTCTCAGGGAATTTTCAATTTATGTTCCCTCTTCTTCCGTCCAGATCATTGGCGTCATCAGCGGAAATGGAGAAAAAAATTCATTAATATTATTATTATTTTTTCTTTCTCTTTCCTATATATGTAATATATAATTGTTCAAATTTAAATCGTTGGTCACATCTCGACTAATCTCTCAATATTTATTTTTATCAATTTATTTAATAAATTTAAATTTTTTTTATTTTTCTCTCTGATATTTTGAGTTTCATCTTGTGCCTTTTCACCTTTACGATTGACTGTCCCTTGGATTTCTCTTCTTATTCAGAGCGTTCAAGTTTGAATGTCATACCTTATAGTGAGTAGTTCTGTTCTTTGTATTAAATTATTAATTAATTTTCTTTATTTTAGAAAAACCAGCAATTTTTTAAAGTCAACTTTCTCTAGTCACTTCTACAGCCAATTTTTATCGGTGATTCTTTCTAGCCGCTTCAACAACCACTACAGCTAAGAGCTTATAGATTACTGCTATTTCTCTGTAGCAGTCCTTTGGGTCTTTTACCAGCGCTGGCAGACCTCAGGTAATTTATACGAGACACGTCCTTCTTCGAGATTGGAGATCCTCGCCCTTCTTGGAATCGCAGAACGCCGCGCCATCTTGCTTCACCGATAAAGATTCTGATTTTTATAAAACACATTTTTATTTTTAATTCTTTTAAATTATTTTTAAATTATTTATTTCCTTATAAATTCTTTGGGACTTTTATTTTATTTTTATTTTCCTTTGGATAAACCGTCCAAGACTCAAATTTAATTTATTTGAATATAAATAATCTATTTGAATTTAATATATATTTTTAAATCCAGGTTATCAAAATTGAACTAGGCTCTCTCACCTCTTTACCCCAATTTTCTCCATTCTTTTGAATTATCTTCTCGGAATAATTTTATTTATTTGAAATAAAATTTTCTCCAAGATTCGTATATATATTTTATCATTTAAGAAAGTGTGAAACTCGGTCCTTCCAACATTTCACTTAGATACTTCTTTTGTATTTAAATAATTTTTCTTTACATATATATTAATCTTCAAAACATCCATTTGTAAATAAGCTCTAGAAAGAACAATTTAAAAATCTTTTTGTTTAATATTTATAATAAATTTTGGTAAATATAATATAAAAAAAGAAGAAACCTTAGAAATTCATTTGAGAATTTTGATTGATCTGAACAGGGAAATTTCTTAGAAAACCTAGATTTTTAAAATTATCCTTAAACTTCGGATTTAGAAGAGGGTACTTCTATGGTCAAGGGGAATCTACTCAAAATTCTCAATCCTTTTTATTTTAATTTTAAACTTTAATAATATTGAGGAAGTATTGCGATTGCAAAAAAAAAAAAAAACGATGTCGATATTACAACGGAAATACGTTTTGAGGTCCCCTAAGTCTAAACAAATGGGTATCGCAAAATGGTCTGTCTGTGTATCAACAAGATTTCTCAAAAACAAAAAATCCGCGGAGGCTGAAATTTTATATTTAAGCTAGGTACCCTCGAGCTTGCACCTCTTAGTTTTATTCGATTTTTTCAAAATTTGCTCTAATGATTTTGATTAAAATTCATAAAACAATTATGTATTACATGATCTTTAAAATGTATTAACTCTTATCTCCTCAAAATTGTTTGGGGCCTATCAGACGTTTTTAGGTTTTTTGTGATTGTCTCTTAAACTATTCTAACGATATTGATTATAAATTGGCTGTACATGAGCGGCTCTCTGGGGAACCGGATGCAAAAAATCTGGTGCGACAGGACATTACTCAACTTTCCTTACCTTAGGTAAGAGAAGTATGTTTGTTTAGTCACACCAGATTTTTGTGGTTTCTGCTTTATGCAATATTCATGTAAATAATATATTTTGTATTTCATTTTTCATCGCTGATATATTTTTATAATTAAATTTTTCATTTGGGGAGAGAGGAAGGTCGGGTTTTATAAGACAAGACCAGTTTAGGGTATTTCCCGTTTGGGCCAGTATTGTCATCATGTCTGTGTGTTCGTGTAAATAAACCAACTAAGCGCCGGCGGGCCTAGCCAGAGAGAAGAATAACAGCCACTAAGAGATTTGTTGACAAGCAAGGTCTAACAGCGCTCAACTTCGGATGAGTGGCTCCTAAGAACAAGGCTATTGAACGCCCGCCGGAAACCATTGGTATTTAAATATTTACAAATATATATAGTGAATAATTGTAAACTCTAAATGACCTCTGCAGCCGAAAAGAGCACGAATAAAATAAAATTAAAAAAAAAAAAAAAAAAAAAAACCAGATAAGTGCTCGCCATTTTAGATGTGTACTTCAAGCAGTTTGTGTAATAAGACGAGTTTAAGTTTTAGGTATGTTTTTCAGAGTACGAAGATGACTTAGGAGCGTTGAAACTTCTCTTAGAGTAAGTGTATTTAGTTTCTCTTCTTACTAGCATGAATATTATGATGTATTTGTTGCGTTGTAGCCGTATAAAATCACTCGTTCATTTTTGTTTAGTTGCCATCCTAATGTTATGGGTCGTTCGGGTGGTATTGGACAAAGTAAAATATTGTGTTCACGATGAGATGGGTGGCTCTACACAGATCAGTGATATGTGAAAAGAGAGGAAGTCAGCCAGTAGGGTAACCTCTATCCCTCTAAATAAAACTCCCAAAATAATGAAACGTTTCGCCATAATTAGATAATGCCATCATCAGTCATTAGGACTAAAATGAGCAATAAAATTAAAAACACAACTTTAAAAAGTAAATTTAAAATAATGACTTACAGTATATCCAGATTCAATGTATAAGACATTAAACTCGCAGATAGAGTTGTTGTATAATACAATACAAAATTATATATAACATATATAAAGTGTATATAGATAAATAATACTCATCAGCACTCATATAGCGAAGTTTTCAGAATAAATAAAAATTATTTATCTATTACAAGCAAATAAAATAAATATTGGCAATCAACAATCTTGATGAGATCGCTGACCCATAACACAAATATAAATATAAAAAAGCCGAAATCTTATTAAGTAAATCTTTTTTTTGACCCCAAGAAAAATATTTATATATATATATATATATATTATACATGTTATTATTGAGAAAGTTTTTTTATATTTTATAATTTTCAAATTTTCTATTATATATATTTTTTTTCTTTTTATTTATTATGCAATCTGAACATCAGAATTTTGTAAAATAGACATATAACAATTATTAAGTCCTATGCAATCAGTCTGACAGCTGAGAGCTCTATGGCCATAGGTCTTAATGAAGCATTTTTCAGCTACTAGACGTTTACATGTATTGTCTATCTATCTTCATCAGACGATGGCTCCCCCAAAATCGAATCCATGCTGTGTCTCTATGGAATGGGCACTAAGGGCCGTTGAAGATTTTTGGGTATCTCGGATAACTCATGCTCCCTTTTTCTCTCAGAAAATTTCCGAGAGGTCTGGCCAACATAAACACTGGTGGGGTGAGAGCAATCCAGGCACTTAATTAAGTAAATAACATTCCGTTGCTCATGATGGGCTATTCTATCTTTATTATTAAATAAATAAGATATATTGCCAGATGATGAGAACCGTACGAATGTTATGATGTTTAAAGATTTTCAGAATTTTATCAGAAAGCTCAGGCACGTAGATGAGGGGAAAAAATACACCCTCATTGTTAGGAGACGGAGTAGAAACCAAGAGTACCCTCTCCATTTATAAAGCCATCTGATAGTGGAAGATTTGTCAATTATTTCTCTCATTGCCCCTTTATATACAAATTTAACACCTTAGATTACTTCCTAAGAAGAATTCATTCTCTTTGTGACGAGGCGTTTATTGGGGAAATGTTGATAGATTCAGGGCGGTGGCATCGTCCAACTCTTATCCAATGCATGTCATTAATTCCACCATCAGAAATTTCCATCGAAAAATGGAGAGAGTACGCTTGGCTCCTACTCCGTTTGAGTTTCTTCCCGAAAGCTCTTCGTACAATCGCCGACCCCTCCCCCCCCCCCTCACGGGAGGCTCACATCAGCCGAAATCCTGGTTGGACTTGGAATCGAAAGTCTCGGCGAAGTCATCGAGAACCTCAACATTCGGTTCCCTTCAAGAATGAAGAGCCATCAGCACGAGGACGTAGTCGAAGTCGACTGGAAAGATCACGGATCCCTGCAGTGGCAAATCTCTAAACACTCTTCCCTCACTCACCCCTCCTACACTCTACACCCTATCCCATTCCCTCCCCCCAAAAGTCTCTAGACTGCCAAAAAAAAGGGGTTTTTCAAAAATTTTTCCCTTCCATTACAGCGTCTCATTAACAGCTGAAACCCTCCACGCCTGAACGGTCAAAGCGAATAGCGCTGAAACCGCCCAACGACTTATAATTGTAAATTATTTTAGGCTGTCCAAATGTGATATTCCCCCTAGATTTAACTAGTCTAATGTAATTAAATTGTAAGGCCAAGAAATTTTGTTTATTAATTGAAATACATTTTGTAAATAAACATATTGAATCGAAAAAAAAAATCGGCAGCAGTAGTCGCACCATCGGATTCAAACGAAGAAGTGAGTCGTAACATCGCAAGCAACTGAAGCAGTATCCTACAAGCTTTTACTCAAGAAGTTCGCGCAGCATTTGAGTGCAAGGAACCGACAGACAGAGTCAGCTCTAAAGACGTCCACTCATTCGAGAAGAAGGAAGACGGAGAAAAGCATCGTAGTTACTGCAAGAGAGCAAGCAATTAGCAACCACTTCACTGACGAATCAACAATCCATTTGGCGGCCGAAGACCAATCATTGCCCACCAGAATTCATGAAGAATCATCGCACACCTTTGATCTTATCCACACCTATTTATCTACGAATAAATATATCAATAAAAACGTTACTGGTTTAATTCACTCCTAGATATATACTTCCTTCATCCAAAAAATCTTACAATACGTATATCAAATGTAAAGAGTGTTGGAGTGAAAATCATCCTTATATCTCCATCCAACCAAGAAGTTACCGAACTACCGTAAAATCTCAAGTATACTACGCACTTTGATTTCTAATTTTAGCACGAAATAATTAGGTGCGTATTATACTCGCATAAAAGATTGGTTTTTGTAAAACTTTTCCGTTTTTTGTTTATAATTTTAATTTTATTTTTTAAGAATCTAGGTTATTTTTTTATTACCTACGAAGTATTTTGGTAACTTTTGTTTAAGTTTTTTTTCTGATTGTTTTGTTCTTTTTTCAAATGTATTCGATTACTTAAAATAAAATTTTAAAAAATTATAAGTGCGTATTATATACAAATTTTTAATTTCTCGGAAAATTTCACACTAAATCAAGCCTGCGTATTATACATAGGTGCATATTATAATTGAGATTTTACGGTATGCATGATTTTTCATGCATACATAAGTTACTATCTGAATACCTGTATATCCTTGAAATAAGCAGGCATTTTTTTTGTCAGTCCATATATAACCGTTCACCTGCTAATATACTTTGTCTTTTGTAAACCAATCGTGTTATTTAATAAATTACTTTAATTGAAATTAATTTATATTTAAACTCTGTTAAATCCTAATAAGTTATGGAGCCAGTAGCGTTATTCGCTGGAAACTGTTAGGCTTCAAATGAAAAATAAAAATAACATTTTCTTTAAGCGCGAGTGAAATTTCAATTGGTGATAAGTTATTAAAGTGAAATAGCACAAATACAATAAAGAAAATACTCCTCCTCCTCAAATGAATTTAAATTTTCTGAAAATAAGTTAGAATGTTCCGCGGACTGGGCAAAGTGAAAATAGCAAATGCTAATGTTGTTTCGAACACATGGTTTCATTGAAATAGTGAAATAGTGAACGGTGAAAAGCATGCCCTGTCTTATCTGAAGCTGCCAATGTTGTACAGAAAAAGAAATTAAATGATTGGTATAAGAAAGAATGGTTCCAGAGATATAAACCAAAATAAAGTTATTCTTGGGAGAAGGGCAGGTGCAGCCAAAGTAAAAGCCGTTTCAAATATGCGATTCTTTTCGACTGAGTATAAGATAATAAAGTTGTCTCGAAACGTCTCTGTCAAAGCCTCCAGTTTAAATGCATCAGAACTTATAGTGAGGTGGTTATCGAATTATTCTTAACCAACACCAAATCAAAAGAAATCTGGGATAAGTTCTGTTTAAGATTTGAAAGAAGCCGCACCCAGCGTCCAAATATGCTTATTAAACAATTTTTTCAAGCGAAATGGGATGAAAGGGAAGTGTTGCCCCACATGTGGTCAAGCTACAGAAACCTTTTGTAGACTTAAATAGTGAATTAATTAGCACAAAGAAAATTCTCTCATAAAGAATACTTAATGAAAGAATTTTGGCGACGCTAATTAAAGAATATGATAATTTTTAAGTTTTGTGGTATATAATTCCCACAGATTAACAAAAATTTAATATTCTCATTGAGAAATTGTAATCAATTGAACTGAGAGAAACAAGAGCTGATTAAAAAATATCACCTGAGGTCTCAGGTCTCTTAACACATGGAAGCAAAGAAAAGAAAAATTCTAAAGACATAGGCAAAACAAAAAAGAAGTTTCCCTGTAATAAATGCAAAATGCTTGGACATTTGGCAGCAGAATGCCCACTGAAGTAATCAAAGGAGAGTGACAGAACAGAAAATAAGGGAAAGGAAAAATCTGAACAATCGTCGGCGTTCCTATCAGCTGGCGCTCATCTTGATGCAGATGTCTGGTGCTGCATCAGTGAAGCTTCTTGACTTATAAGCCCTAGTTAGCAATATTTCTCTTTGAACACAAAATTCTCGATTCCTGAAATAGTTTCCATTGGAAAAAGAGATGTACAAATGAAAGCATATGGACAAAATACCATTAATGTTCAATTTTATTATTACAATTCATGACATGATGCAACGCTGAATAATGTATTGTATACATCGGAAGCCAGCGTTCAACTTTTTTCGGTAAAAACACCGGTATTGAAAGGCTTCAGTACTATTTTTGACAAAAATAAGGTCACCATCCTCATTGATAATGAAATTAGGGAAAGAGGAATCTTTAAAAGTGAATTGTACATTTTAAACATGCATGTTAAAAGGCCAAACCATGGAGTTGAAGTGAATGTTGCTATAGTTACAGAAACACTTAAAGTGTTTCACGAACGCTTTGCTCATCAAAATAAGCAATATGTAAAGACTACTAAAACGGATTATAGAATAGATGTTGCAAGTGCAGATGAACGATTCTACAATGGCTGTGCTCTGAGAAAAATGGATCTTTTAAAAAGAGAACAAATCGACCATTAAAAACAGGCGAATTAATTCACGCAGATGTAAATAGATGCATGCAGACGGCTTCTTTAGGAGGAGCACAATATTATGTTGGCTTGAAATTGTTTTTAGCAAATTTAGAAGAATATTTATCTTAAAGCAAAAGAATCAAGATTATAAAGTCCTTAAACAATTGCTAAATGTTTAGAAAAAACCACATGTTACATAATTAAACAATTTGGTTGAAATGGTAGGAAAGAAAAATAATAAGGAACAAAGAAAGACAATAAGGAATTCCTGAAATTTTAGCATTGAAAAACTCATCACTCCGCCGTACACACTGCTGCAAAATGACGCTGCAGAGCGAGAAAATCGGACTATCATCGATGCGGCTCATTTAATGCTTATAACAAACAAACTTTCAAAGGCACTTTGGGCAGAAGCTTGCAATACTACTATATATATATATATATATATTCTCAATCATACGGGAAAATTGTCTGTTGAAAATAAGTCACTTTATTAAATGTAGTTTGGGAGAAAAATGAAAAACCTTGATCATTTGCGCATCTTTGGCAAAGACTGCTATGTTTATATATATAATAGAAGAAAGTTCGATCGAAGTTGACAAAAAGGCAATTTTTATGAATAGGAACCTTCCCACATACAATCTTCAGGTTTCTTTGAAATGAGAAGTGAAACCGAAGAAAGTGACAACAAAATTATTGAAGAAAGTAAAATCAAACCAGCTGTTAACAGAAATAATTATGAAATAATTTAGGTACAAGTTAACTATGTGTGATAAACAAATGAAGAAGCACGAACGAGAAAAGAAGCAACTCAACTGGATGACAATCGATGAATTTGTGAATATGGCAAGCAAAGATAGCATTCCGATTCCAAATTCATACAATGAAACACTGCAATCACATGAATCTGAAGAATGGCTAAATGCAACAAATGAATAATGTCTTTGAAAGAAAATAACATATGGGAACTGATTGATCGAACAAAAAAATAAACAAATATTAAAAATCGATGGATTTTTCGTGTGAAGTGGAATGAAAATGGTAATAATTAATTCAGGCCAGATTAGTTGCAAAAGGATTCGTAGAAAAGCACGAAATATACTATGACGAGACTTTCAGTCCTGTGCTCACTATGATATTGTCCGTACTTTACTCGCAACTGCATCCAAGAACATGAAAATTAAACAATTTGACGTTAACACGGCATTTCTTTATGGTTTATGAGAAGGAAGTTTATCTAGAACAACCAGAAGGTTTTAAAGACAAGACTGATCGATATGTCTACTCAAAAGAAGTGATTACTTTACAAGCAAACATGCACTACGATGTTGGAATAAGCATTATGAAGAATTTGGGAATGAAGAGCAGTACCGCTGTTTTATCGCAAGTACAATGGAAATTCACTGTACATTGCCATCTATGTTGATGAAAGATTGGTAGTTGGCAATAATGAAAAAGAAGTGAAATGTTCCTGAAAGTGCTTCAAGTCGAATTCATTGGTCATGGTTCTTTGGAAAACTTTCTTGGAATGCAAATAAAACAAAAAGAAGATCAATCTTTTTGAATCAAGACACCTACATCGAAAAATTATTGCTCCAATTTCGCATGGCAAAATCAAATGCTGTGTCAAGACCCACCAGTGGTGAAGAAGATGAAAAAAATGAAGCTGTGAAAACAGTAGTTCCATTTCGGGAAGCTGTTGGTAGCCTCAGTGCCACCCGTAGTCTTTTTGAGAACCGGGTCAAAAACAAAATTATTGTAATCAGCCGAAAAATAATTTATCGATATATAATTATTTATTTGCATTTTGAAATCTCAATAGTAAAAAAAATCTTTTTAGAAACTGTTTCTGGCGCTAACAATATCAGATTTTTTTATCAATATTGTCTCATACATGTATGTGACTTTAAAATTATAGATTGTGGTATCCTTAATGTAACTCTCGAAAATGAAAAAGTTATTTTAAAAATTTCAAAAATTATAAAATTGTTAAATTCGATCCTCCCATAAAGCCAGTGAAAACGAATTTTTCAGGAAAAATGGTTTAAATAAAAATTTTTGGACTTTATTAAACTAGTAATAAACAAAACTTTAACAAAAACTTAAGAATTTCATGGAAATGGGGAAGGATGGCCAAAATTTGATTTTCCTGCCTTTATGATTTTAATAGGCCATGCCGTTTTTAACAGTCGTTGCTAGTTTCTTCTATGTTTTATAAGTTTCCGAACTTTATCTTGATGGATTAAAATTCAGTAAAAATATCGATCCAATTCTCAATTTTTTTTAAATTAATAAAATCTCTGCTACTACGAACATCTCAATAAAATTTGTTTTTAAAACATTAATAACATATTTTTACAATATTCACGATAAACTTTCTTCTCTATCATTATCATTTAAATAAATTTATTTCATTAATTATTTTATGATTATAGTTATAGTTATAACATTGAATTTATTATTTAGAAATATGTGAAAGAAGAGAGAGCAAGTCAGCCAGTAGGGAACCTGTATCGAAATAAAACTCCCAAAAAGTGAAACGTTCGGCTTTATTAAAATAACAAAATCATTAATTACTAGAGTTGAAATGAGCAGCCACAATTAAAATTACTGCAACTTCACAAAATAAATTTAAAATAAACGCAATGTATGCAGACTCAATACATTAGACAAAGTGTTGCAGATAGAGTTGTATATTTTAATGTACAAAAATATATATAAAATATAGAATGTTTACATAGGTCTAACAATGCTCCTCTGGGTTTGTGGCGAAGTTTTCAGAATATATATGTATAACATGTTTTATCAATTACAAGCAAATAAAATAAATATTGGGAAACAACGAACTTGATGACATCGCTCACCCATAACACAGCTATATAAAACCGAAATCTTATAAACTAAACAATTTATTTGACCAAAAAAAAAAAATTATATTTAATTAACCATGTCATTATTTGGAAGTTTTTCTACATTTTATAATTTTATATTCATTTGCCAGATATTATAATTGGTCATATAGAATATATTTATTATGGAATCTGTCCTCCTGCACTCTGTAAAATAGACATATAACAATTACTGAATCCTATACAATCCGTCCGTTAGTTGTGAGCTCTGTGCCCATAATGAAGCATTTTTCAGCCACTATACGTTAACATGTGTTGTCCATCTTCATCAGGTGGCTAAAAAAATGCTTCGTTAAGACCTATAGGCACAGATTTCCCAATTACAGACGGATTATATAAAACTCCTTAATTGTCATATGTCTATTCTACAAAATGCTGATGGAAAGATTGGATAATAAATTGAAAAATTGAAATATTGAAATATTCAATTGGACCAATTATATTATATTGGAAAAGAATATAAAATTATAAAATGTAAAAAATTTACAGATAATGACATGTTTATATAAATATAATTTTCTGTGGGATCAAATGAATGATTTAGTTAATAAGATTTTGACTCTTTATATCTTTGTTAGCAATCTCATCAAGTTCGTTGATTCCCAATAATTACTTTATTTGCTTGTAATTGATAAAAAAATTCTGAAGAGACTTCACCATATAAACGCTGAGGAGAATTATTAGACCTATATACACATTCTATATTTTATATATATTTTTGTGCATTAAAATATACTTTCTCTGCAACTCGTTGTCTAATGTATTGAGCCTGTATACACTCTAAGTTATTATTTTAAATTTATTTTGTAAATTTGCTGTAATTTTAATTGTTAGTGCTCATTTCACTGACTGATGATGGCGTTATTTTAGTAAAGCCAAAACGTTTTACATTTTGGGAGTTTCGTAGAAGCTACCTCACTGTCTGAATTCCTCTCCTTTCACATATTTCTGATCTACGCACAGCCACCTATTTATCGTGAATTATATAATTTTTTTTTTTTAATTGAATTAATAAACATCTTTTAAGCGCAGAGTTCGGGAAATTGTCCCTCTTGTCCGCCCCGTGGGGTGGTACTGCCTCAATTTAAAATAAAATTACTGAAAATAAAGCGTCTTAATAATATTTCTACATAGCGACTTTTGTTTGAAATAGTTTGTGATTTTCAAACAACGCCCCATATACTGTGAAATCCAGTCAACATATCGTTTAAGGCGAGGGTTTGTGTTTGGATAGTCATAGTTCGCCCCCTGGCCCCTGCCCCCCCCCCCCACCGCGACCCCCCCCTGCCCCCCGCCCCCACCTCCGCTCCTCC